>CM067555.1:48747254-48937254 GCA_034509755.1 Anisodus tanguticus
TGCTATATTCATCAGTGGTTTACCCTCAGAACTATGGCTTCATTCCTCGAACGCTATGTGAAGATAGTGACCCCATGGATGTATTAGTCCTCATGCAGGTACGTTACATATATGAATGTTTTTCTTCACAAAACAGGGCAAACAGGGGACATATGCAAGTTCTGTTGGATTTGTAGAGGAGTAATTGAAAAAATGCATACTTTTGTCCAACAGGAACCTGTCCTCCCAGGTTGCTTCCTTCGAGCTAGAGCAATCGGACTTATGCCTATGATCGATCAGGTTCCTAGTTTATTCCTCAGGGTTAATAATTACGGAGTATTTTCTTTGTCCGAAGTTATGTGGCACAATTAGATTTCGAAAGTCAAATTTCTTAATTTTGACGGTGAATTCGAACATAGAAGCTTTAAGTTTTCGAAACAAAATTTATATATTTGGAGACGATCTAAAAAATATATAAATCACAATAATTAACAACTCAAATATTTAAAAGGCATACGAGAAAATCACAGTCAAAGATTTGACAATCAAAATCTGAAAGGTGTCACATAAATCGAGACGGATGTAGTATTAATCCCTCTTTACGGACTAAGGCTAACAACATTTCTTTACAATTCAGGGAGAGAAGGACGATAAAATCATAGCAGTGTGTGCTGACGATCCAGAATATCGCCACTACACTAATATAAACCAGCTTGCCCCTCATCGCTTAGCTGAAATCCGCCGCTTCTTTGAAGATTGTATGCTCTTAATTACTCTTTTAATTGACTATTTCTGTGAATCTACGTATATGTATCTTTTGCAAGTGTGTCTAATTATAAGGATGATTTTTTGACTAATCGTTAATTAGACAAGAAGAACGAGAACAAAGAGGTTGCTGTTGATGAGTTTCTGCCTCCAAATACTGCTGCTGAGGCCATCCAGTACTCCATGTAAGAATGTTATTCTCTACATATTACTCCATTCATTACAATTTACGTGAAGTTGTTTGATTAGGAACAAAGTTTAAGAAAGAAAAAAAATATTTTTGAAGTTATGGTCTATGACAAGCTGAAAATATTTGTGTAGCTATAAGTTGAGGGTAAAATAAGAAGTTTGAAGTTAAATTGTAATTACTAAATATAGAAAAATGTCATTCTTTTTTTAATTAACTAAAAAGGAAGTGTATCACATAAATGAGACGGAGAGAATATAATATTAATTTGAGCAAGTGTTTTAATAATGTATTTTCAACATTTGCATTGTTGTGCAGGGACCTTTATGCAGAATATATATTACATATGTTGAGGAAGTAAATTGATGTTTCTAAAGAGCATGGTAACAGAGTATTTATAGGTACTATTGGAAGTGAAATTAAACTTCACAAAACAATTTAAATAATTTTGTTTTACTACCGAAGAGATTTGCTAAGAGGGGATCATCTTCTGCTACAGCCGGCTTCTTGATTTTTCTATTTTATTCTAAATCAATGCTTGTACTTCTTATTGGTGTATTAATCTCAAATTCCAATATACATATATAATCTTGTTTTAGTTAATATTCTCTTCGATTTCCCTTTTGAAATAAGAGCAAACTAAAAAGATTTTTTTGTGCCTATTCCCTATGGATTGGTCTTTAATTTTTTCCCCTTAAATCATTAGTTTTTAATTTTTATCCCTATTTTTCATTTAATGAAAATTTATAGGTCAAAGTATCATTTATTCTCGGGTCTACTAAATCAGAGATTCTGGGATCGAATCCAGTAGAGGCAAAAAAAAAAAAAAATCGCAATGCAAGATTTTCATAGAAATTATGTCTATTCGGCCAAAGTTATACCCCAAGTCGGACAAGGCATACTATTAATTTTTCAAAACGAAATTTTGCCTTCAGGCATAGTTACATAGAAACTATGTCTCTTAAGGCATAACCTCTATACAACGTTGGCCAAATAGGCATAATTTTAATGAAATCTTATCTTGCAATTTTTTTTTCCTTTTCACTCTACGTTGACGCACAACCTAAGAGGTATTTTCAGTCATTTTTTAGGCGAAGAACAAAAATTAAAGACCACCAATTTGAGAGGCAAAAATTAAAGACCACCCTAAAATAGGACAATCGTGCAAATTGGCCAAAAGAAATTGCAATTAATATTGCGCAGTTTAACATTTGGAAGGTTAAACAACAGGAGATTAGCAATGGACCAACCTCAGATGAAAGGAAAAGCCATTAGCCGAGCCCAATACGATGGTCACAACTGACCAAGTTAATATGCCCAAGTTTATAACCAACTTATAAGCCTGATCGAGTTCAATTCTGTTTACTAAAAGTTAGCAGTTTTTAATGATCCTTTTGAAATGAATTTAATTGGAAGGAAAAAAACAAACAAGGCATCTGGTAGCTTGCGACTCTGCGATGTATTACATATTTACATTGGAATTTTTTTTGTTGAGACAGAGAGGACAGATGGATGAATTATAAGGGTGTGCCATTTGTTATTCTGTTTTGCAATTATAGAAATATAACATGCAAGGAAGCATCGTTTAATTCCAGAGCATTAATTAGATAAGTTTAAGTAATTACATTAAGATTTACCCGTTTGGCGTACTTGGAGTACCACAAATAACATTAATTAGATGGATAATGACGATGGCTCAAGAGTCAAGGCATGCCTCTTTTTAATAAACATTGTCTAAATATTTTAATCACTATCTTCACAAGTCACAACACAACAAAAAACGAAAGGACTTATTTGCATTCAGACGTCACCCAGATTTTGGGCTAATGACGCCAGCTAGCTTTGTCTCCGACCATTTTAACATGCACTGTTATCTTCATCATACTCCCTCCCTATAAAAAAAAAAAAAATTGTTCACTTAGCCGGTATGTTTTGGGTCAAACAGAATATTCACTTATCAAATCAAAAAATAATTAATTTTATTTTTTCAGATTTATCCTTATTAAGTGTTGAGTGACCAAATTCTACTACCTATTTAATTAAGGGTATTTTAGTCTGTCACGCCGCAAATCGAGCCCTGGACGTAACAGGCATCCGATGATATTGATAGATGATACGTAAATATTCTTCATATATTCTGTAATTATGTAAAGTAAATATTCTCATACGATTAGGATTACAATCGAGGATACGTAAATATTCTTTATATATTCTGTAATTATTATTTTAGTGTAATTATGTAAAGTAGATATTCTCATACGATTATGATTACAATTGTAAACACCTATATATATTGTATTAATGAGAAGACTCAAAACAAGGAGAATTACACTATTCTATATGGTATCAGAGCCAAAACTCTAACACCCTCCCTACCCTAAATTTCTATTCGGCCGCCACCCCCTTTCTTTACTTGCTTCCGGCGGCACTCCCTCCCCTCCCCCCCCCCCCCCAAACCCTATAGAAATTACGCCGCCCCCACCCCTTCTTTCATTACTTCCGGCGGCCACATGGCTTCTCCCGACTCCTCCTCCACACAAGACATCACACATCCTCATCTCTCAACACCTTTCATCCGGCGTTTGCCGTGACGAACATCAAAAACTTTATCCCTTTGATTCTTGATCAGGAGGATGGACAATACTCTTCGTGGGTTGCGTTATTTCACACACATGCATGTGCCTACAACATTCTTGATCACATCGATGAAACCACACCTCGTCCGCCCGACGTCAACAACACAACGTGGAAACGGCTTGATGCAATCGTCAAGCAATGTATATATGACACCATATCCAAGGATCTACTTCATACTATTATGAAGACAAGCGTTTCGGCTCACAAATTATGGACAATACTAGAAGAAATTTTTCAAGACAACAAACATACATGTGACGTGTATTTGGATGAACAATTTAATAACACTCATCTTGAAAACTTTGCTAATATAGCCGACTATTGTAAACAATTGAAATTAGTTGTCGATTAACTATCTAATATGGGCCCTCCTATTTCAGAAACAAATATAGTTCTACAACTAATTAATGGTTTGCCAAATGGTGAGTAAGATACGCTTGCAACGATAATCCAACAAGCTGATCCCCTCCCTAGTTTCAACAAGGCCCGTTCACAATTACTATTGAAGGAAACTAGGCTACCAAATAGGATGAACATAATTAGAAGGCGTTGGTGGTTGATGCACCGGTGACCGCCTCAACACCTGCCACACACGGACAGTCACGCTCCGTGGAGTAGCCGAATCAGCGAAAAAGGCAGAGGCCGCAGCGACGAACGCGGTGGAAGAGGTAGAGGTCACGGCCGAGGCAGCAATACCACCACCTCACCCTCCATTTTCTCTCAAAAACGTCCTATATGCTCCTAACATAATTAAAAACTTAATCTCTGTTAGAAAATTTACTAGTGACAATTTTGTATCGATTGAGTTTGACCCTTTTAGTTTTTCTGTGAAGGACCTACGTACGGGGACAACTCTTACGAGATGCAATAGTGTGGGGGACCTCTATAATTTCTCATCCACTTCCGCTGCAAGTGTCAATCCACATACCTCTCTAGCTGCAATCTCTCCATCAACTTAGCATAGTAGACTTAGGCACCCGGGAGGACCAGTTTTTAATTTTCTTAAAAGTCAAAATTTGATTCAATGTAATAAAGGGAAATTTCCCCCAAATTACCATTCTTGTCCTTAGGGAAGCTTGTTAAACTTCCTTTTAAGTCATATTTGAGTGTTACTTTTTCTCTATTTGACATCATTCATGCGGATTTATGGACATCTCCAATTACTAGCAAACTGGGTCATAAATATTATTTGGTATTGTTAGATGATTTCTCTCATTTCTTCTGGGTCTATCCGCTCAAATATAAGTCTCAAGTCTATTCCATTTCCCTTGAATTTCGAACATCATTAAAACACAGTTTGAGAAGGACATAAAATTATTTCAGTGTGACAATGGTCGTGAGTTTGATAATTCTCCATTTCATAAATTTTGTGCGAACAATGGCATGGTATTTCGATTCTCGTGCCCCCATATCTCACCTCAAAATTGTAAAACCGAAAGAATCCTCCGCACCATTAATAATATGATTTGTACCATGATCTTTCATGCTTCTCTACCCCCTCCCTTTTAGGTCTACGCATTACACATGGTAGCATACGTTCTTAATATATTACCTACCCGTACCCTTCAAAATAAAACTTCCACCGAAATTTTATTCCATCGGATCCCTTCATATGGTCACCTTCCGATTTTCGGTTGTCTATGCTACCCTAATCTCGCCTCCACAACCCCTCACAAATTAGTGCCTAGGACTACTCCTTGCATTTTCTTGGGTTTTCCATCAGATCATAGGGGGTACATATGCTATGATTTGTCCACAAATAAAGTCTTAGTCTATCGCCATGTCACGTTTGAGGAGCATATATTCCATTTTGCAAACGTCCGAAAATTTCAAGTCACTGACTATGGTTTTCTTGACGATTCGGACACTTCCCCTCTGTTTAAAAATATACTCCATGGAGCTAGTAGTTCAGCTCAACGCCCACTTCCCCGTCATCTCCCCCGGCACTGCCCCACAACCTACCGATAACGTCGTCATCCCCCTTACCCACTGATCCCGTCACCTCCCCCTGCCCACTGATCCCATGATAACCCTACTGCCACCTAGTACTATCAGCAACCCCCCAGCCCCTATCGACCACCCCCTTCCCAAAATTCCCATCGCCTTCTCACAACCCCACAGCCCGAACCCCGACATCCCCTTACGCCCCACTGCTCGAGCCCACGTCTGCCACAACCCACCCAAACAGTCCGCATTCCTACGCACCACATGGAAACCCGTGCTCAGCACGAGATTTTCAAATCGAAAGTCCACTTTAACCTATCTACTCAAGCCATCTCACCTATACCCAATAGCCCAAAATTAGCCAAGCTTGATCCAAATTGTAAGTCAGCCATGCGTGAGGAGTTTGATGCGCTCATTACACAGCACACTTGGGATCTTGTCCCAAAACCAGAGGGAGTCAATGTGATTCGTTGTATGTGGCTATATCTTCACAAATTTAGGGATATTGGTGAGCTTGAATGACATAAGGTGAGACTTGTGGCAAATGGCACGAGACAACAAGAGGCAATTGATTATGGTGAGACTTTCAGTCAAGTGGTTAAACCAGCCACCATCCGCACTGTTGAGCATTGATTGCTATGGGAAATAATTAGACGATTCATCAGCTTGATGTGAAAAATGCATTCATACATGGGGATTTAAAAGAAATCATATACATGCATCAACCATCTGGCTTTGTGCATCCTTCGGCTCCTCAGTATGTCTGTCGGCTTTGAATGTCACTTTATGGCTTGAAACAAGTCCCCAGGGCTTGGTATGACCGCTTTGTCACTTACATCTTGCAGATTAGGTTCATGTGCAGCAAAAGTGATAACTCACTTTTTATTTTTCATCGAGGTAATGACAATGCATACCCTTTGCTCTATATGGATGACATTGTCATGACTGCCTCCTCAGATGTGCTGAAAAATGAGATCATTAACATGATCAAATCTGAATTTTCCATGACAGACTTAGATAAGTTGAGTTATTTCTTGGGGATTTCCGTGACCATATTCGAGAATGCAATATTTATGTGTCAGTGTAAGTATGTCGAAGAGATTGTTTATATGGCTAAAATGGAAAACTGCAAGATCCTGCCCACTCTAGTCGACTCAAAGTTGAAGCTTAGCGTGAATGACAGAGATTCGATGCTTGATCCTTCTCTTTATAGGAGTGTCACTGTTGCGCTTCAATAACTTACTTTCATTAGGCCTGATATTGCCTATGTTGTTCAGCAGGTGTGTCTGTTCATGCATTCTCTCAGGGTGCCTCACTTCACAGCTCTTAAACGTATCGTTTGGTATGTTAAGGGTACTCTTGACTATGGGTTACATCTTTATTCATCTGCACCGATCAGGCTGATATCATATACGGATGCTGATTGGGGAAGCTGTCCAGACACACGTCGATCTACTTTTGGCTATTGTGCATTTTTTTGTGATAACCTCATCTCGTAGTCTGCCAAATGGTAAGCCACGCTTTTCCGTTCGAGTGCAGAAGCAGATTATAGAGGCGTTGCGAATGTTGTTGTCGAGATTTGTTAGCTTAGAAACCTCCTTCTAGATCTTCATTGTCCCTTACATAGGACATCTATTGTCTACTGTGATAATATATCTGATGTCTACTTGTCTCAGAACCCAGTTCAGCATCAGTGAACCAAACATATTGAGATGAATATTCATTTTATTCGTGAGAAGGTTGCCATAGGGCATGTTCGGATGTTACATGTTTCTTCTTCATATCAGTACGCAAAGATATTTACTAAGGGACTTCCTCAGCAGTTGTTCCTTGACTTCAGATCCAGTCTGAGCGTCCGACCTCCTCCCGCTCTGATTGCGGGGTGTGATAGAGGATACGTAAATATTCTCCATATATTCTGTAATTATTATTTTAGTGTAATTATCTAACGTAGATATTCTCATGCGATTAGGATTATAATTGTAAACACGTATATATATATATATATATATATATATATATATATATATATATATATATAATATATATATATTGTATTAATGAGAAGACTCCAGACAAGAAGAATTACACTATTCTACAGCCATGACAATACCAAAAGCACTTTATAAATCACTAAACATTTACTTTTTTTTAATTCAAATAATTAATAGTAGCTAGATGAAATCATGATCACAAATATGAAATAAAATCAGCGGAATTCTATTATAAATATATTATCATAATCGTAGAAACGCCCAATGAGTCAGACAATGACTTCAACATCAACCCATAGTATGAACGTTTATCTATGGAGCCTCTACTAGAGATAATCAATAGTCTAACTTCGGGACGCAACAAAAAACAAAAGCAGCAAAATAGATAGAAAGGGCGTCCTACAAACAAGAGTGTGGGGTCACCAATAAGTTTGAAAAGCAGCAAGTCTCCTACTCCGTAAACATATCACGAACCTGCTCCTCTTCGTTACCTAACATACCATCAAAAACAACAATCATATGCCTGAGTACTGGGTACTCAGTGAGTGTCTTTAGGACAACGATTAATAGAAAAATATATAATTAATAAGTGTAATTAAAACAACGTTAAGAAACAATTCAAAACTAATGATAACATCTCATGAACATCCAGTATAAGTCAATGATGAAGATATAATCACTTTGAATCCTTAAGTCGTTCTCGTTACCTTAAGTTATTTCAAAACAATTTAAAATTCCAAAGATGGAGTAAGATTATAACCATAGTAAAATCATCAGTAAAAGCCAATAACATAGAAATAAATCAATTTCAACTTACTATACCGTTCATCACGTTAAGTCTTTTCAATCATGAACTCAGAATCATCAACAAGCATCTCACAGGCAACCAACAGATCAACATATGCCAACTCATGGGTGAACAACCATACAATACACCAGTGCTTTATCCCATTAAGGCTAATCGTCTTCTGGACTAGCAAAGCAATAGATACACTAGGGTTATTTTTTTACGGAGGCAAATCGTCTTCTAGACTAACACAACAATAGATACACCGGGGATATTTTCCCAGGAAGGCTAATCATCATATGAACTAGAACAACAATACTAAACAGTGATACATTAGGATCCATAATGTCTAATCGTCCTCTAGACTAGCACAGCTTGCCCATACAGGTACAAACACAAATATGTACAAGTCATGACATATTAGCCAATTCACAAATCATGGCATGGAAGCCGAATAGTTCATTATGAATTATGTTCATCATCCCGTTAGTAGGGGTACATCACGTCATTAATAGGTTTATAAACCATGTTCAAAGTCATTAAATACGTTTCAACTTCAACAAAACCCATTCATATGACAATACACATGAAATATCCAAGCTTTCGAAATCAAGTTTAAAACGTCCTTTATAGGGGTAAATCATGTTCAAAGTCCAAAGCTTTATAAATCAGTTTCAAAAATCATTTGATAGGAAATATCATGAATACATATGTATATCCTGATACACATAATGTTCCATGAGGGCTTGTCCCTCATGCACATGAAACCTTCTTAAAGAAACTATTTTAAAGGTTGGAAAGTATGTTTCAAAAGAGACATACCTTGATACCCACTAAAATCTAGCAACCATATTCCTCCACGTTTAATAATCGCTCTACAACTGGTAAGGATGATAAAGATTAGAACTTTACTCGTTTCTAAGAGCTTTCCATAATTTTTGAAAACTAGTGCTTTTCTAAGTCTAAAAAAACTTGTTCTTGAACCTCATATGAATCACTCGTTCATTCTTGAACCTCATATAAATCAGAGAAACCGAAGTTCATACGTTTCAGACGAAGTTCTACATGTCAATTTTTCTCCTCTCTTGAGTTTTTAAGAATCTAGGGTTTGGAGGAATGAACTAAGGTTAAATTGATGTTAGATTGATGAAATAATGATGAAGATTGATTAAGAACTTACCTTAGGTGTTTTAGGGAAGTCTTAGGGTTGTTTCCTCTCAAACTACGGCTTAGAACGAAGTCTGAAATGTCAAAAATGACATTTAATAGTCTAAGGATTGTTTATATAGGCCTGCTCATTTTGGACCCCCTAGCTCGTCTAAGGGTTGTTTTCGATGGTACTGACAATATCTCGGTAAAATGGACATATCTACTAGCACAAAACTCTGTTTGAGCTCCACCATATATGGTTGGAAAGATATTCAAAGACCTACAACTTTCATTTTATGAGTTTTCTCAAATACCCAATTAAACGACCAAAAAACGGAGCACAAGTGAGAACTATCAGCGACTTAGACGAATTAAGAACTTATACGAACTCCCTTATTTGGTTTGACTTCAAAACGACTATCTATCAACCGAATCCATCTCGAAGGAATTCATATAACTAAAATATTGCATGTCAACACTCATTTAATTCATTCACACCTAACCCGGATTTACGGAATGTTACATTGTCAAATTACCTATTTTTGTCTAGGAGTTAGTATTTTCTTAAATAGTATGAAAATAGCTAAGTGGACACTCTTTGTGATCCGGAGGAGTATTATATTTATGTATCTAGTATATATATTCTCTTCGTCCCAATTTATATGGTAACATTCGAATTTTGAGAGTTAGACTAATTTTTTTTATAAAAACTTTTTCATATGTTTTTAAAATATTTTAAATTTTTAAGTGGACATATTTACATTGGTATTTTTTTTGTTGAGACAGAGGACAAATGGATGAATTATAAGGGTGTGCCATTTGTTATTCTGTTTTGCAATTATAGAAATATAACATGCAAGGAAATTTGTGTTCTGTCATGCATCGTTTAATTCCAGAGCATTAATTAGATAAGTTTAAGTAATTACATTAAGATTTACCCATTTGGCGTACTTGGAGTACCACAAATAACATTAATTAGATGGATAATGACGATGGCTCAAGAGTCAAGGCATGCCTCTTTTTAATAAACATTGTCTAAATATTTTAATCACTATCTTCACAAGTCACAACACAACAAAAAACGAACGGACTTGTTTCCATTCAGACGTCACCCAGATTTTGGGCTAATGACGCCAGCTAGCTTCGTCTCGACCATTTTAACATGCACTGTTATCTTCTTCATACTTCCTATGTCAAAAAAAATATTCACTTAACCTTTATTTATTTTTTATTAAAAAGAGTGTTTACTTATCAAATCAAAAAATAATTAATTTTATTTTTTCAGATTTGCTCTTATTAAGTATTGAGTGACCAAATTTCATTACCTATTTAATTAGGGGCATTTTAATCTGTCACACCCCAAAAATAGGACCCTGGACGTAACAGGCATCACATGATATGACAACACCGGAAGTACCTTATGAATCACTAAACATTTACTTTTTTAATTCTAACAATTAATAGTAGCTAGATGAAATCATGATCACAATTGTCTATTATAAATATATTATCATAATCGTAGAAACGCCCAATGAGTCAGACAATGACTTCAACATCTACACACAGTATGAACGACTATCTATGGAGCCTCTATGAGAGATAATCAATAGTTTAACTTCGGGACGCAGCCCAAAAACTAAAGCAGCAAACTAGATAGAGAGGGTGTCCCACGAGCAAGGGTGTGGGCTCACCAATAAGTCTGAAAAGCAGTAAGTTCTCCTAATTCGTACGCGTATCACGAACCTTCTCTTCTTCGCTACCTAACATACCATCAAAACAACAATGGTATGCTTGAGTACTGGGTACTCAGTGAGTTTCTTTGGGACAATGGTTAATAGCAAAATATATAAGTAATAAGTGTAATTAAAATAACGTTGAGAAACAGTTCAAAACAAATGATAACGTCTCATGAACATCCAGTATAAGTCAATGATAAAGATATAATCACTTTGAATCCTTAAGTTGTTCTCGTTACCTTAAGTTATTTCTATTAGCGAATATTCTCATAATATTCTCAGTATATTTTGTAATTATGATAGATGTATATTTAAGGTAACTTAGGATTCTTATTGTATTAGTAATCAACCATTTAAGGTAAGTTAGGATTCGTAGTGTATTATGAATCAACATATGTACAACTATATATATTGTGAATAATGAAAGGAATCCCTAAGGGAAATTATTCTATCTTACATGGTATCAAGAGCCTAAACCGTACTCTCCTCTTTAAACCAAATCTCAGCTGAAACCCCCCTTCCCTTCATCTCGGCCGGCGACAACAATTGCCACCATGTCTTCCCCCACAAATTCAAGTTCCTCCACTAGCACTTTTGACAACCCATCTCAACGATCATCGTCTTCTTTTCACCCGGCCTTCGCCGTTACAAACATCAAGAACTTTATCCCTATAATTCTTTACCAAGAAGACTGGCAATATTCCATGTGGACAAAACTATTCTATATACATGCATGTGCGTACAACGTGCTCGACCATATTGATGACTCCGTTTCTCGTCCCACCGATATTGCCGAATCAACATGGCGTCGCCTTGACGCCATCGTCAAACAGTGAATATACGACACCCTCTCAAAGGACTTGCTGTGTACTATCATGAAAACAGGTGCTACGGCACGTGACCTCTGGGTAAAGTTGGAAGAAATCTTTCAGGACAATAAAAATACTCGGGTAGTGTATTTGGAAGAGCAATTCAACAATACGCGCTCGAGAATTTAACAACATGTCTGAATATTGCAAACAACTAAAAATCATAGCCGACTAACTTTCCAACGTCGGGACATCTGTTTCTGAGACCAATATGGTACTTTAATTAATTGCTGGTTTACCGAAAGGTGAATACGATACTCTTGCAATAATGATTCAACAGACCGACCCACTACCAAGTTTCACTAAGGCACGGTCACAACTATTGTTGGAAGAAACCCGACGTGCTAAACAAGAGGAACATAATCAAAAATCATTAGCCGTTGACGGGATGGCACCACCAGCAACCACCACCACTACGCCACCACCGCAAGACTACCAGCAGCAGCAGTCCCGCGGTGGAGGGCGTGGAAAAGAGGCCGCGGCAAAGACCACAAAAATCAGCAAACAGGCCCAAACACTGCCTATTTTCCCTGACCTGGACAACAGCAAGTCTATCCCAACCAGCAGAATTGGGCCTCGCCTGCATGCCCATACCCGACTGTAGGGCCCTAGTTCCAGCAGCCTCCATGGTCGAATGTCCTGCTGGGCCCTGGTCCAGCCACCAGGCAGGCCCACCACCAGCAGCAACAGGCCCATCTAGTCTCGGTCCAGCATCAGCAGCAGCCTAGCAACCTGGCTCCTACCGACATGGGCTAGGCTTACATCACCGTGAACCTTCAACAACCAGATGAAAATTGGAACATGGACACCGGAGCCACATCTCACCTCACCCGGTCGTCAGGTAACTTATCTCAACTACTTCGATTAAAGTGTCTCAATTTATTACGATCGGCAATGGTCATCGCATTCCAATTGAAGGTTACGGTAACACACACACCAAACATCCCCACCCACCTTTCTCCCTAAACCACGTCCTATACACCCCTAACATCATTAAAAACTTAATTTATGTTAGAAAATTCACTCGCAATAATTATGTGTCTGTCGAATTTGACCCTTTTGGTTTTTCTGTGAAGGAACTCAATACGGGGAAAATTCTTACTCGCTGCAATAGTGTGGGAGACCTCTACCCCTTCACTCAATCTTCCGTTGTCAGACTGCAAGCACCTCTATCCCTTGCGGCTATCTCTCCCTCAACTTGGCACAACAGACTCGGACACCCCGGCGACCCTGTTTTTAATTTTCTTAGGACTACTAAGCGTATTCAATGTAATAATGGGAAACTTGCCCAACACTATTTTTCTTGCCCACTAGGCAAACATACTCGTCTTCCTTTTATGTCATCCAACAGTGTTACTTTTTCTCCTTTTGATATTTTTCATGTTGATTTGTGGACATCTTCGATTACTGGCTCTTTAGGTCACAAGTGTTATCTAGTATTTTTAGATGACTTTTCTCATTTTGTCTGAATTTACCCACTTAAATTCAAATCTGAAGTGTTTGCCAAATTCCTTGAATTTTAAAAATTCATTAAAACACAATTTGAAAAATTCGTCAAATCTTTCCAATGTGATAATGCGTGAATTTAATAACTCGGCATTTCACAATTTTTGCTCTAAGCAATGCATGGTTTTCCCTTTTTCATGTCCATATACTTCCTTCCAAAACGGAAAGGCTGAATGAATTATACGTACCATCAATAACATGGTTCGCACCCTACTGTTTCATGCTTGTCTTCCACCAACTTTTTGGGTCTATGCTGTTAAAATGGTAGAATCCCTCCTTACCAACTAGCACTCTCCAAAACAAGACCCCTACCGAAATATTATACCCTAGGTTCCTATCCTATGACCATCTCCGTATTTTCGGTTGCCTATGCTACCCCAACATAGTCTCCACTGCACCTCACAAACTTACCCCTCGTACCAAGCCTTGTGTCTTCGTTGGTCTCTCTCCTACTCATCGGGGCTACCTGTGCTATGATATTGCCACTCGCACAATCATCGTCTCCCGTCATGTCACATTTGACGAGATGACCTTTCTATTTTCAAACCTCAAAAAATTTTAAACCACCGATTACACCTTCCTCGATGAACTGAGTCTGTCTCCGGCTATCCATTCTATGTACCAACAACAACCTACTATTCCGACAGACCAACATGTCATGTCCCCGCCACTGTCTAGCATCTCACCAACACCCTCACTGCCTCCTACCGTGTCTCCTGTAACTACAGCATCACTGTTACCACATAGTCCAAGGCCAGTAGTAAACCTCGCAAATCACCCGGTCCCGGCAAAGATCGTCGCCTATCGATCCCGAAACTGTGACCATGCAGCCTCCAAATCCGGCAGCACTACTGCCTCCCAATCTTGACACAGTAGCCCTGCAACCCCCGAGTCCAGACCCCCCACTGCTGCCTGCACATCGCATGGCGACTCGTGCACAACACGGGATCTCCAAACCCAAGGTTCACTTCAACCTCTCCACACAAACCTTATCACCCATTCTAAAAAATCCAAAACTAGCAAAACTGGACCCTAATTGGAATGCGGCCATGTGCGAGGAGTTTAACGTTTTAACCAAGCAGAACACTTGGGATTTGATGCCTAGATCAGATAATGTGAATGTTATCCGGTGTATGTGGCTATTTCATCACAAGTTCAGAGACAGTGGTGACTTGGAGCGGTATAAGGCAAGACTAGTTGCCAATGACACTAATCAGAAGGAGGCTATTGATTGTGGTGAGACATTCAGTCTGGTTGTTAAACCGGCTACTATTCGGACTGTTCTCAGTATTGCTTTGGGCATGCATTGGCCGATTCATCAGCTTGATGTCAAGAATGCTTTTCTTCACGGGGATTTGAAAGAAACTGTGTACATGCATCAGCCCCTGGCTTTGTTCATCCGGCAGTCCCGCAGTTTGTATGCCGTTTCAGGAAGTCATTGTATGGCTTAAAACATGCACCTCGCGCTTGGTATGATCGATTTGCCAGGTATCTTCTGCAGATCGGGTTTATATGCAGCAGGTGTGATAACTCTCTCTTCACCTTTCATCGAGGTAGCAACACTGCTTATTTGCTATTATATGTGGATGACATTGTTCTTACGGCCTCCTCTGACGGGTTGAAAAATGAAATCATTACTCTACTCAAAATTGAATTTGCTATGACTGACTTGGGTAAGCTGAGTTATTTTTTGGGTATATCAGTGACCAGATCTGCGGCTACTATGTTTTTATGTCAGCGTAAATATGCAAAAGAGATAGTGCACAGGGATAAGATGGCAAATTGTAAAATTATGCCAACTCTGGTTGACTCCAAATCCAAGCTTAGTGCCAATGACGGTGAGCCAGTTTCTGATCCCACTCTATATCGGAGTCTTGCAGGTGCCCTTAAGTATTTTACCTTCACTAGGCCAGATATTGCATATGTCGTTCAGCAGTGTGTCTGTTTATGCACGACCCTTGAGAGTCTCATTTTGCCGCCCACAAACGTATTATCAGATACGTTAAGGGCACATTGGATATTGGACTACATCTCTACCCCCTCTGCCCCAAACAAGTTACTCTCCTACACGAATGCAGACTGGGCAGGATGCCCCGATACACGTCGCTCCACCTCAGGATACTGTGTATTTATTGGGATGAATCTTATTTCATGGTCCACCAAGCGGCAGGCCACGCTATCCCGTTCGAGCGCTGAAGCAGAGTATTGCGAAGTTGCTAATGTCGTTGCTGAGATCTGTTGGCTTCAAAATCTTCTTTTGGAGTTGCAGTGTCCACTGCGAAAGGCGTCTATAGTCTATTGTGACAACATCTCTGCCATCTGTATATCTCACAATCCGGTCCAACATCAGCGGACTAAACATATTGAGATGGATATCCACTTTGTGCGAGAGAAGGTTGCCCTTGGTCAGGTCAAAATATTACATGTGCCTTCATCATATCAATATGCAGATATTTTCACAAAGGGACTGCCGAGACAGCTATTCACCGACTTCCAATCCAGCCTTAGTGTTCGGCCTCCTCCCGCTCCGTTTGAGGGGTAGTATTAGCGAATATTCTCTGAATATTCTCAGTATAATTTGTAATTATGATAGATGTATATTTAAGGTAACTTAGGATTCTTATTGTATTAGGAATCAACCATTTAAGGTAAGTTATGATTCGTAGTGTATTATGAATCAACCTCTGTACAACTATATATTTTGTGAATAATGAAAGGAATCCCTAAGGGAAATTATTCTATCTTACAATTTCAATTCGAAAGATGGAGTAAGATTATCACCTTAGTAATATCACCAGTAAAAGCCAATAATATAAAAATAAATCAATAACTTACTATATTGTTCATCACATTAAATCTTTTCAATCATGAACTCAGAGTCATCAACAAGCACTCACATGCAACTAATAGATCAACACATGCCAACTCATGGGTGAACAATCATACAATACACCGGGGCTTTATCCTAGAGAGGCTAATCGTCCTCTGGACTAGGAAAGCAATAGATACACTGGGGCAATTTTTCCACGGAGGCTAATCATCCTCTGGACTAGCACAATAATAGATACACTGGGGCTATTTTCCCACGGAGGCTAATCGTCCTCTAAACTAAAACAACAATACTAAACAGTGATACGTTAGGATCCATAACGGCTTAATCGTCCTCTAGACAAGCACAACTTTCCCATACAATCCAAACACAAACATGTACAAGTCATGACATATTACCCGAATCACAAATCATGGCATGAAAGCCAAATATCAAATTATGGAATGGAAGCCGAATAGTTCATTATGAATTATGTTCATCATCCCGTTAGTAGGGGTACATCACGTCATTAATAGGTTTAAAAATCATGTTCAAAGTCATTAAATAAGTTTCAACTTTAACAAAACCTGTTCATAGGGCAAGACACGTGAAATATCCAAGCTTTTGAAATCAAGTTTAAAACGTTCTTTATACGGTAAATCATGTTCAAAGTCCTAAACTTTATAAATCAGTTTCAATAATCCTTTGATAGGAAAAACCATGAATACATATATATATCCTGATACACCTAAGGTTCCATGAGGGCTTGTCCCTCACGCACATGAAACCTTTCCAAAGAAGCTATTTTTAAAGGTTGAAAAGTATGTTCGAAAAGAGACATACCTTGATTCCCGCTAAAATCTAGCAACCGTATTCATCCACATTCAATAATCGCTTACTTGTAAGGATGATAAAGATTAGAACTTTACTCATTTCTACGAGCTTTCCTTAATTTTTGAAAACTAGGGCTTTTCTAAGCTGGCTGTTGTAGTAATATTATTATAAGCTCGCTTAACCTAGCATACTAGTAGGCACAATATTGCCTTATAGTCCTTTGACGTTTGATTTATGTTTCTATGTGTATTTTGTTTTTCTTATTTACTTGCATTAGTTATTGCTTCTTTCCTTTCAGAATTTGCTATCATGACTTACTCACTTTATTTGTCGTACTTTGCTTGAGCTTGTGCCTTGTCTTGAACTGAGGGTCTCTCGGAAATAGCCGCTCTACCTACATAGGTGGAGGTAAGGTCTGTGTACACTCTACTCTTCCCAGACCCCACATTGTGAGATATCACTGGGTATGTTGTTGTTGTAGGGCTTTTCTAAGCCTAAAAAAACTTGTTCTTGAACCTCATATGAATCACTCGTTGATTATTGAACCTTATATAAATCAGAGAAACCGAAGTTCATACCTTTTAGACGAAGTTTTACACGTCCCTTCTTCTCCTCTCTTGAGATTTTAAGAATCTAGGGTTTGGAGAGATGAACTAAGGTTAATTTGATGTTAGATTGATGAAATAATGAGGGGGATTGACTAAGAACTTACCTTAGGTGTTTTGGGGAAGCCTTAGGGTTGTTTTACCTCAAAATACGGCTTAGAATGAAGTATGAAATGTGAAAATGACATAAAATATTCTAAGGGTTGTATATATAGGCCTGCACATTTTGGACCCCCTGGCTCGTCTAAGGGTTGTTTTCAATGGTACTGACAGTATCTCGGTAAAATGGGCATATCTACTAGCACAGAACTCCGTTTGAGCTCCACCATATATGGTTGAAAAGGTATTTCAAAGAGCTACAACTTTGGTTTCATGATAATTCTAAAATACCCAACTAAACGACCAGAAAACGGAGCACAAGTGATAACTACTAGTGACTTAGATGAATTTAAAAACTTTTACGAACTCTCTTAGTTGGTTTGACTTCAAAACGACTATTTATCATCTGAATTCATCCCGAAGGAATTCACATAACTAAAATATGACAACACTCATTTAATTTATTCACACCTAACCCGGATTTACGGAATGTTACATAGTCAAATTACCTATTTTTGCCTAGGAGTTAGTATTTTCTTAAGGGGTGTGAAAATAGCTAAGTAGACATTCTTTGTGATTCGGAGGGAGTATTATATTTATATATCTAGTATGTATATTCTCTCCGTCCCAATATATGTGGTAACATTCGAATTTTGAGAGTCAAACTAATTTTTTTATCATAACTTTTTTATATGTTTTTAACATATTTTAAATTTTTAATTGTTGTGACTTATAGCTAGTATTTCTTATGTTATATTTAAATATGTAAAGTTTATTTCAAAAAAATCTTACAAATTTCATGTCTAAATTGACGATAAAAAGACTAAAAAATTAATTTTTGAACCCCGCTCCGATCCCCCTAAAAAAAAATGGTGTCGAGACTCAAAACCGGGACGGGTCCTGGGCTCGTCCCGCCCAGGCCCGTACCGCCCCAGACCGGCCCCCACCCCGACCCCCTCTTTGCTAAAATGATTGTTGCACAACAACCATTTTATATTTTGGCTGTTATGCAACGGCCATTTTTGCACCCCTCCCCACCATAAACCCCCTACCCTCTTAATATTTATTTTTAACCCCTAAGTTACTATATTTACACTTTAACCCAATTTTACAACTATAAATACCTCATTTTCTCTTCATTTTAATCTCACAAATCTTCCTACAACAATCTCTCTAATCTCTCAACTCAATGTATCTCTCTACAAGTCTACAATTACATTGCCTATTAAATATTTTATTTTATTTGATCATTTGTATAATTGTATCAAAGTTCAAAAATTGGGACTAAAATTGGCAACTAGCTTGAGGATCATCCATCAAGCAAAGTTTCAACTTTTAACCTCGATTACACGTCGACGTTACGTCGGCGTTTGGTACCTTCGTTCGTTCTTTAAATTATTATTGTTACTTTATTTTTATTTTAATTATCACACTTAATTTCATTATCTTTAATTATTTATTAGCATAATTAAAATGAAAGGATTAAGAGGTATGTTTAAGGGTAAGGGTAAGGCTGCTACAAGGGATACTTCTTCTAGTCATCCTATTCCTAGACAGGATGATTTGATTTATTACACTCATATAGATGAAACTTAATTTTTTAATGATATACCATTAGACGATGAGATATATTCCGCAACTCAACCAGACTTTAATTTAGAAGATAATCTAGATGACACACCCACTAGTGCACCTCAAACGGAAACTGAAACGCCTCATATTCTCCCTAGTATGAGACAAGGCCCCACACAACGAAAATTAAAATATGTTGCATGAGATTTTTTTGATAGGGACCAAGAGAATCAAGTAGTTAGATGTCAAATTTATAAAAATGTTTATAAATTTAAAATGTGAAAAGGTCAGGGTGGGATGGGAGGTTTATTGAGACATGTACAAAGTTTTCACAAAGCTAAGTGGGATGAATACGAGGTTACAAAGTCGGGTGCGCCAATGCGCTCTCAGTCGGGACAAGGTTCACATAGTTTTCCGAACAAAGTACAAGGTCAAATTAACCCGACGGACGGGGAAATTGTAGGTCCTAAATACGATAAACATAGAGATAGGAAAACAATATCAAAATTAGTTGTGGTGGAGGGTTTGTCTTTTTCATTTCCTTCCTCCCCTGGTTTTATTCATTACATAAGAGATATGTATAATCCCGTTTTTAACGATTTTCCTAGATCAACTGTTAGGAGAGACATTTTTAAATTCGCACACGAATATCAACAATATTTACATTATGCATTATATCATTTTCCTGGTAAAGTATCTATCACTTCTGATATAGGTCACAATACTAACGGTCATGATTATTTAAATGTAACATATCATTGGATATATCATAATTGGTCTATGCAAAAACGTATTTTAGCATATTGATATATTGATGATAGGCACACCGGAATTTTTATTGTAGAAAATATTCATCAAGTTTGCGATTATTATGGTATAACTGACAAAATAATGATTATTACGTTAGATAATGATTCTTCTAATAATTATGTTGTGAGACTTCTAAAAAATCTATTAACTCCATATTTTTCTAATCATTTTCATATAAAATGTGCGTGCCATATTTATAACTTAGTTGTAAAGGATGGTCTATCACACATTCTTAATAAAGTATAATTTGCTATTAACTTTATTTTTAAAAGTAATAAAATACAAAGAAAAAATAATATAAAAAAACTTGTCATGATTGTGGACTACCTTATAGAAAAATTTCTGAAGAAGTAGCAACTAGGTGGAATTCTCTATATGAACAACTACTTGTTGCTTACGATTATAGAAGACATATAACTTTATTTTTTAACGCCCATAATCGAAGTCCAACTGATATGCTTATAGATAATGATTGGAAAAAAATTTCAGAACTTATTGTATTTTTAGAGAAATTTTTTCAAGCAACTAAAGAATTTTCTGGTATATATTATCCTACTATTTCAACTATGTTATTTTATATAGCTCTAATACTTTTGTTACTTAATGAATATATGGAAAAACCATCTTATAAGGCATCTATTAAAAAAATATTTATTTTCCTATTCTCACTATTTATATTATTGGTGTTGTATTAAATCCGACTATTAAAATAGACGGTTGTAAAGCACTTATTAAAACTATTTATGATTGTACAGCAGTATTTCCACCTCTCCAAAAAATCCAAATGAACAACCACCTAATGAACCAACTAAAGAAGAAGTTTTGTCTAGCATACACGAGGAATGCAAAATAGTATATACGCATTACCAACAAGAAAGTGCTAGCAACCAACCGACTTCTATACCATCTTCTTCTTCTACAATACAACCTTACAAAAAATATGATGTTTCTGCAGCTAATAATGAAAGCCTTAGAAATAGAATGTTTAATGGTACCACTACTAATCAAGTTAGTGAGTTTGATGTTTTTGTTTTGCAGGGTGTTGTACCGTACCAAGCAGTTCTCAATGAAGAAGGACGTGAAGACTTGCTTAAATACTGGAGGGACAATGAGAAGACATTTCCGACACTAGCAAAGATGGCCCGAGATGTGTTGAACATTCAAGCGTCTGAAAGCGCTTTTTCTGCCGGAAGATTTCAAATAGGAGAGTACAGACACTCATTAGCGGGAGACAGCTTGGAGATTGCAGTTTTATTAAGAGATTGGATACGAGCGGAGCGTAGAAGGTGCAGTCAACCTGAGATCAACGAAGAAGATGACGAAAACTACAACGAAATCTTGTCCGACGGAGGTGGAAGCGACTTTCAGCAATATGACCAACAAATTCCAATTCCAACCGAAGAACCACAAGACATTGTGAAGAAATTAGAAAAGGTGTCTATAAATATGCGATTTTACTATGTAATTTGCAACTTTCAACACCACAAAGTTGCAATTTTGAAATTTATTACAAAAAAATCATATTTCTATTAAATAATATAAGAGGCACAAAAACAGTCTTTGGGATTTTTTATTACATTATCTTGTTCAATTATTGAAGTGTTTATATATGTTATTTTTTAAAATTAAGTGCAAAAAAAAAAAAAAAAATGAAAAACCCGATCCCGACCCAACCCCGCCCAGCCAAGACCGATCCCCTTTTCCGACGGGACCGGGACCGGGAACGGAATGGGACATCGGTGGATCCCGCCAATCGCGGCGGAGGACCGGTCCAGCCCTACCCCAGTCCCGTCGGGTCCCATCCCGCCGGGACCCGCTCCCGGCCCACTGGCCACCCCTAATTTATTCTAGTGTCATTTATAATTAGTCAACTTAATAATGAGTTCTTTCAACTACTATTTCTGTTGTTCAAAGAATTACCAATTTAATACGTGGTTGGTTACACAAATCCTCACTTTTTAGTTACTTCTGAAATATCTTTATATCAAATATCAATAAAATGCTCAACCTCTTTTAATTTGCACATTTGTTCTCTTTAACTTAGAGCAGAGTTTTTTTAGGTGTGTGAATTGTGATACAGTCAATGTTGCACCTCTTATACATGGACCACCTATCTCACGCGCGAATATATATATATACTAGGCTACGCACCACCTACCTTGCCCAATTTTCCAGAAACTTAATTCAAATAATTGAGGAGATAAGAGCATGAATGTAATTGAAAACTAAGACCAGCTGGGATTGGAATATATGTTACATCTCATTTAAAAATTTAAGCTGTTAGAGAGAGCACATTTTTAATATGTAATTATATTCTTAACACGTCCTCTCACCTGCTGGCCTGATTTTTTTCATGATCCAAGCACGTAAAAAATCTTTTTGATAATGAATGATGGTGTTGTTAGAGAGATCATACTTTTAATATGTGATGGGTTCAATATAGAAAAGGAGAGTAGTGGTGGAGGAGGAACAACTTAATTAAGTAATAGGATTTCGTAATAGCTAGAAAGAAGACATGATTTAAACCAATAACGAAAGAGTGATTGGGGGGGGGGGGGGGTGTAATTATGTGACCGTCACCTACGATTGTAATGGTCAGAAGACTATACAAATTTATTCTCACTTGATATTTGCACTAAGTCAATTGCTATAACACTACTAGAAATAGAGATTTTTGCCATCGACATTAGTCCTATAAAACATGATTTTTCTATGTCATTCCCATCGAACCAGCCCATTGAAAAAATACAGGGTGGGCAAGTTCCCATTGAATTGCTGGAGAACTTCCTAATTTTTTCGTGTGAAAATAATACTATTTAGATTTTTCCAACCAACATTTCATGGGAAATATCCACTGAACATTTTAAAGTGAAAAAAGAGAGATTTTTTTAGTAGAGTAATACACGTCTTTCAAATAATTTTTTTCCCGAATTTAATCAACTATAGTTAAGTACATGTATTATGAGTATCACTTACATTTTAACTACTAAGATTAAATTACTTGGTTTAGTATATGTACAGACGTTTAAATTTATGTACAATCATAATGTAACCATCAAGTTAAGATGACCTAGAGTAACAAATAACTATCTAGTATCTACCCAAAGCATAATTTGATAATGTAGAAAATAAAGTATAAAGACTTGCTACTAATTAAGATGCATTGGTACTACAGAAATTAATTGCAATTGTCTGTGTACATGCATGAGTTAAATGGGGTAAGCATTATAGTTAGGTTGAGACTAGACCATGCAAAAGTGCAAAACTCTTTTCTTTTCTCATTCTGTTCAAGTGTGGATGGCTAAACTGGCATTCCATATGGATCCCCACATGGGCCATATGAACGTTTCAGCAGCTATAGGTGGTCCTCTCTCTAGCTCTATCATATCATAGACTCTCCGCTCCGGCAAATTAAATGGCAATGCAATACTACTAATTACCTCCCATTCCTTTCCTTTCCATTCATCTAAGATATGTACTACGTTTTCAGGATATATCTTCTTTTTAATTTCGCATATAGCAGAAGGAGTATCACTTAAAAGATAAAAAGAAGGTACTTGGTCCCCAATCTACTTATTGAATAGATTATCCCATTCTCTCTGCCCATTGTCAGTCCACCAATTGCATTCATCGTTATTTCCCCCTTTTTTTTCCTTCCAGGGTTATCATGAAGCTGTTTATTCTTGGTAAGTACTTACTTTTTAGCTGTTACGTTGTTGTAGAAATCGGACTTGACCATTTAGAAGCTGATGAGAGTGATAATAATACAGCTAGAAAAAAGCAAATAATGGAGAATAATATAATATATATATTATGGTAGAAGATTAGTAGGAGTTGAACATTGTCCCGCTTATTCTTTCATATTATTAGTCGTACTATTACTTTTGTACTTTCTTTTCCTTCGATTCCTGTTACTATTTGTTGTTTATTGTACTTTGACTATCGTATTAATTTGTGATTGTCACTATTCCTTTTTTGTGTTTGTTACTGCTCTAGCATGCTTTTTATAGTATTTTGACATAACTTATTCATTCTCGTTATTTTCTTTGGTACTGCTTTGATTTTCTTGTTCTTATGCCGAGGGTCTACCGGAAACATTTCTACCTCCCAAGGTAGAGATAAGGTCTTCGTATACTCTACCCTCTCCAGATCCTACTTTGTGGGATTTCATTGGGTATGTTGTTGTTGTAAATAATATATATAGATGATGAAACTGTTATTAGAGCTTGTAATTTTGTGGAAGGAATAGGCAGTCAGTTAACCTAGCTAGCAGGCCGATAAAGCAGCAGATTCATTTAAGTGCAATCTGAATAAAACAATAAGGATTTGTACGGCCTTTCTTGCAGTGACAGCAAGTAAATAATCCAAACATATTTGATCGGTACTAGATTATATATTGCTAGGAGGAACACAAGAAATTTTTGTATACTGGTTCCTTTTCCTTTAATATATACTAGGACCAATGGACTTTTGCTACTTCTATTTAGTTTACCCCAACACTACAAATTTTCAAATTAAAGTATGGTACTATCTACTGTGGCAGATAACTAATATAAAACTATGGTACTAATAATGTAATAACGCATCAGCTAGTCTCTAGTGCCTACTTACCCTAATTATAATACGCCGCCCCTCACAAAGAAAAAGTATATATAAGAGAGTCTAGTTGCATAAATTAGGAATAGAGTTAGAAACCGGTGCTTTAATTTACAAGACAGCTGGCCCTCTTGTCTCGTGGGCCTTAGGCAGAAATGAAAAATATACCACTCCACTAGTAGTGTCAACTGTTGTAGTGAAGATCCATAAATATATACATAAGTAATAAATAATGAGAGCATATATTATGGAAGTGTATTTTAATTTTGATACTACCAGGCAGGGTGATGACAAGGACAAGCTCTTCAGGAACCAATCAGATAATTCGTCGGTTGCTCGAATAATATAAAGAAAATTGCCTAACTTGATAAGATTCCAGGAAGCAGCCGCTAAGAAAATCACCACATGTGATATGATATGAAGGCATCATCTCTTTAGCTGCTTAAGGTTTCATGTACCAAACTCTTCTTCCTTGGCTAAGAAAAAATAGCACCAATTTGCCTCTCCACAAACCCTTCTTTAGTATTATTGTAATTAGAACTTATGGGTAGCTAGACAAATCCATCCCTTCTCCTTTCACAAACTGTACATTATCATCAACTTTAATTTCCTGTCTTAACCCTAGAACCATTTAACAGAAAAGTTCTAGCCCATTTTCTGTGTTGTTTAGTTTATCATTTCATTACATCTTCTCTAGATCTATTGCTGTATGCTCATAGATCATGAATTTCTTTGGTAGTAGACATCCAGGGATCCAACAAGAAGCTGGCTCTTCAAAAGGTATGTGTCCTTTTTCTCAGTCTTCCTCTTCTTCTTCTTATCACAACGAGCCCAGTAGCAACGATAATACGGAGTTTATGTTGATGGATTCTTCACCAATTGGCAAAGATCATCACACCATGATTGAGAGGGAACATATGTTCGATAAGGTAGTGACACCTAGTGACGTAGGCAAGCTCAATCGTTTAGTCATTCCAAAACAGCACGCGGAGAAGTATTTCCCTCTGGATTCCTCTAGCAACGATAAAGGGGGACTCCTCTTGAATTTCGAAGACAGAAATGGGAAGCCGTGGAGGTTTAGGTATTCCTACTGGAATAGCAGCCAGAGCTATGTAATGACCAAAGGCTGGAGCCGTTTTGTGAAGGAGAAGAAGTTGGATGCTGGGGATATTGTCTCGTTTCAGCGCGGAGCTGGTGAATCTGTCAAACATCGTCTCTTCATTGACTGGCGTCGCCGTCCTGATGAAATGAATAATCCCTTTATGATGCCACACAATTTCTCTAATGGTCGGGTCTTCACTTTACAGCCTTTCCCACCACATTCACAATATTCTCCTTATCCGCATAGCTACATGTATGGAATTGGTAATACTAGTCCTTACTACATGAACACTTGTTTCAATAACAGCACTGGGGCTACAATGGTAAATGCGAACCCTTTCAATAATGTGATGAGATCGGGAGCTACTGCTCCACGAGGTTGTAGTAGTAGTAGTAGTGTTGTTGTGGAGCCAAGGGTGTTCAAGTCAGTGCCGGTGGTTCAAGGTAAGGTGGCAGCAAAGAGACTCAGGCTGTTTGGAGTCAACATGGACTGTCCCATGGATCACTCCGATGTGTTCTCATCCTCCTCTATTCCTACAACTTATTCTCATGCTCATGATCCCCATTTTTCGTCTTTGTTAAGGAATTTGAACAGCAGCCCAATGCCCTCTGAAGAATCATCTGAAAAAGGCAAGTCATCCATGTCCTTGGATTTGGACATTTGATCTTCCAAATTACTAGCATTTTATTTCTAGCGGAATCAATGTGCATATACTAATGTTTCTCCCCTACAAGGGCCGGTAGTACTGCTAATTAAGGCCTCAAAATACCAAATTACAAGGAAGAAATTAAGAAATATTAAAAGACATACAGAGAAGCTGCAAGATCGGTGCATCACCCATGCCATAGTGGCAAATTAAGGAGAGAACGAAGATAGCACATTGGTTCAATTCATTTGGACACAGTGTCATACCAATGTTCATTTTCAAGGTTCATGGGATGTCTTTGAGATAGAAAACATTACTAATTTCAGGTTCAATTTGTGTATATTTAATACTCGACTTGAGATCGATGATGAAATACTATTGCTAGATCCTCTTAATGCTGGTTATTTTTTGCTTGAGTTCTTTTTTGATTTGCTTTTTTAACAAAAAACCACTACATAAGTGGTGGAGTTTATTAAAATGCAGATTAACATACAAAAACATGGGGGAGGAGACTAGGCCAAATAAACCCCTATGGGTTGGAGTAATTAATGGGATCCCTAATTCTCTATATTCTAATAGCCGGATCCGATATGCTAGTTTACAACAATAATTTATAAGGATCTAATAAAGATCACTCATTGATTTCATTTTTCTTCTTACTGATCACCAAAGAATCCAAGTTCAAGTCTTGGCAAATCTTTTTTCTTCTTTAATTGTGATCTCTTTGTCCTCTAATCATCTTTACCTGATCATACGAAGGAAACAAAAAAAAATAGAGCCTTAGCTTGTTTTATGTGTATGTGTGCTTAGTTCACTTGACATCTAATGTCTTTCCTGACTTGTATTCTGCAGTATTATATAGTAAGAGTGCAACTCAGCCTAATATCAGGCTGATGAACGATACGGTCACGGTGTTGAAAATAGTAAACTTATATATTTAAATGTCTAAGTTCATATATTTGGTGCATGTTTTCCATATGAGCAGTAGGAAAGCTAGGTGCATGGGTTTGACGATTTCAATGGATAAGTTCATAGTATGTGTGTAAAACTATTTGATAGTTTTATTTCTATAATTATCCTTTAGCACCTATATAAATCCTTTATAATTATAATTTTGTAAGAGTACTGGAGCTTTTTATATGATATAAAGTGATGAGCTTAATATTTATCTCCCTCTTCTATCCTCTTTGTACCAGGGACGGATCTAGTCATGGCCCATGGTGTTCACGCCAATACCCTTGGCAAAAAATTATAGTATATTTAGGATAAATTTTTTGTGTTCATATACATATATTAACTTTTGAACACCCTGAACAAATACAAAAGCCTAGCTCAAGTGGTCCAGTTGTTTTTTCGAACACCCTGAGTGAAAATCCTGAATCTGCCGCTGCTTTGTATCCTATGATTATCATAGGGCCACTTAATATCCCAACATATGGAAGGAATTGAACAAAGTTGAGGTTTCTTTTTAATGGAATAAGATGAATTATTTTTTTTGTTTTCTATTGGCTTTGGAAGTTATGTTATTTCGCATCTTCGTTGTTCGTGTTTGTGTGCGCTCTCAATGTTACGTTATTGTTCCGTACTTTCGGTAGCTTCTTCCTGTCAACAATCAGCAGCTACCTTTTCTCTTCTCAAGTTGCTGTTTGGCTATCAGTGATTCATTACTCTGCCAAAAAGCATATGCGATCCATAAGTCTGACGATCAAAACTACACCCCGATCCAAGATCGTAGACTCTCTCCTTATATACCATCTGCTTTAAGCCACATGTCCATGATCTTCTCTCGTCTTGAGCCGATGATCTATTATAAACAACCTCTCTACTCATAAAGATAGGAATAAGGTCTGAGTACATCACATCCTTCTAAAATCTCATTTGTGAAATTACACCGGATATATGTTGTTATTTTGTTGTTTGTCCATGCTCTCCTCTTGAGATGGTTGGATTGGCCGACTTTAATCATCGGCCGGCTGACTTTGAATGAACTCCTGTGGGTATTATTTGAAATTATCCCTCAAAAACATTGCAATTATTATATAAACAAACATTATTAAAGAAAATGAAAAGGTAATTTTAAATCTTAGATAGCTTGTCCTTAGCCCACGACTCAATCCAACTCTGTGTTCCATCCTTCAGCTTCTTTATGCGGATTTCCTCGAACGCCTCATCCTGAGAAACGTGCATTCCTTTAGTCTTTTCCTGCAAATTAAATAATATGTTTAAAAAATTGTGATCAATGGTTAATTAAATATCAAGAAAAATATTAATTAAACACGTTACCAATATTCTTCGATGAGTTTCCATACTGATTCAACCCCCGAGTGCAAGGAGCCACCCTTATAGGAAGTTGATCAGGCTTTCTTTTGCTTATGCACACTTCTTCTAAAGTTCCGGAAAGACCCAATACTCATCTAGGTTAGCCCATATAACCTCAGTAATCCAAGATGGCCTAGCTCTCACTACGGTCTCGAGCAATCTGAAACATATCAGTCAACCTTCCAACACATTTCTTAAATATATTACTCCATTTGTCCCAATTTATGTGCACTCTTTCTTTTTTAATCAATCTAAAAAAGAATTACACATTTCTATATTTTGTTGTACTCTTAATGTGATGATTTATAGCCACATAAATATCTATGGTTTATTTTGAACCACAAATTTCAGAAATCTCCCTTTTATTGTTAAACTATGTGTCAAGTCAAACACATTCATATAAATTGAAATGGATGGAGTATCACGTTTCTCAACCTTGTGCTTGGCTGATCATGCACACTTCATCTGCATACAATTAGTTCATTAGATTATATTGAAAAATATATCAAATAAGGGATTAGTGATACCAAATCTAATATTTTTCTAATACATCCTACCAAACTAATCTTAATTGTGTGTACTCACTCACAACTATAATAAGTTGTATATGTGTTTGTGTGACTGAATCAAGTGTCAACACATGCAAGGTCCACCCTAGTCTAGTAAGTCGTCTTTACAGTTCACTTACACATAGATATGGATCATAGGTTCGAGGTTTTAAGGTTTTCCAAATGCCTACTTTGAAGCAAAGCCAGCTAACCAGATTTCCTTTCATTAATTAATTAATCAATCCAGTACTAGTGTAAAAAGTCCATAGATACATATTGCTGACATGGCGTACACATATAAAGTGATGGCCAAAAAGCTACTACTTGGAAAGGGTGGCAGTGAGTGTGCTGGTTTGTGGGCCGACAAACATAACAAAACCTTTTCTTCTGAGGTTTCACGTTTTAGTTAGTGAAACTGCAAACTGCCACCTCTCTCTCCTAATTTCTAACTACTACTCCTATATAGGGGTGGCCAGTGGGCCGGACTCGGATCTGGCGGGTCGGATTTGGCGGGGTCTGGGCGGGACGAGCGAAGGGGGCGGGGTCGGGTTTGGCGGGACTTGCTCCAGTACCGTCTCGATCCCGATCCCGTCGGAATCGGGGCGGGGTCGGGATCGGGGCGGGTTCCGGCGGGTTTTCCTTTTTTATTTTTTAATAACATATGTATAAAAAAAAAAACTCAATAAACAAGACAAGATAGATACTACGACCTATATCAGACGTGATAGATACTTTGCCATTAAAATGATATAATGAATAACGTAAATATTGTTGATATTCATGTGCGAATTTAAATACATCTCTCTTAACAGTTGATCTAGAAAAATCGTTAAAAGCAGGATTATATATATCTCTAATGTAATGAATAAAACCGGGAGATGAAGGAAATGAAAAAGGCAAACCCTCCACAATGAACTAATTTTGATATTGCTTCCCTATCTCTATGTTTATTGTATTTATGGCCTACAATTCCCCCGTCATAGGGTTAATTTGACCACCGTACTTGGTCCGGGACGATCGGTATGTGAACCTTGTCCCGATGGAGCGGGTGTTTGCGCACCCGGTTTTGAAGCCCGATATTGGGCATACCTAGTCCGGATGAGCACTTACTACGTGTCTAATTAAACCCCCATCCCACCGTGACCTTTTCCGCTTTAAATTTTAAAACATTTTTACAAATTTTACATCTAGCTACTTGATTCTCTACGTCCCTATCAAAAAATATCCATGCATCTGATTTTAATGGTCGTTTTGCTGGACCTCGTCTCATACTAGGGGCAATAGGAGGCATTTCAGTTGAAGGTGCACTAGTGGGTGTGTTGTCATCAACATTAGTGGGTGTATCATCTAGATCATCGTCTAAATTAAAGTCTTCTTGAGTTTCAGAAAATAGCTCATCGTCTAAATCTAATGGTATTGTAGGAAAATGTTGAGTATCAACAAAATCATCCTGTGTAGGAATAGGATGACTAGAAGAAGTACCCTTGCCCTGGTTGCCCCTACTAGAAGAAGCACCCTTACCTTTACCCTTACCCTTAAACATACCTCTTAATCCTTCAATTTTAATTATGATAATAAATAATTAAAGATAATAAAATTAAGTGCGCTAAATCAAATAATAAACAGACAATAATAATTTAATGAAGGAACGAATGTACCAAACGCCGACATAACGTCGACGTGTAATCGAGAGGTTGAAAATTAAAACTTTGCTCGATGGAAGATCCTCAAGCTAGTTGCTAACTTCACCCAATTTCCAAATGAATAATTAAAATTGAATATTAGTAAATAATGTAGACTTGTAGAGAGATATATTGAGAGATTAGAGAGATTGTAGGAAGATTTGTGAGAAAGATGACGGGATGAGACATTGTCCCGTCCCGGTTCGAGTCCAGCTACCATTTTTTTTACTCGGGGTCGGGCTCGGGACGGGGTCGGGCCGTCCCGGCCCACTGGCCTGCCTTACTCCTATATATATAATTATATATACATATCACAGCCTTATTAGTACTAGTATCTATTTTTCTATCTAGAGACTTCATTAGCAACTCATCTGAAGATTATACTTCTTCTGATCATTCATACATGTATTCAATCTTTTAATTTGATCACTACATCACAGAAATCCTTATTATTTTTTTTGACAATAAAATGTGAATTATTGACAGAAGCCGTGATATACACGAACAACGCCGTGTATATCAAATGAACGAATTGTGTATATTAAACTTATCATAATTGTAGAATTCTTGTACAAGTGTAATTATGGTATTAGTCTTGTATTAGAAAAAGCTATTAGAATTATAGTAGAAAAATGTAGATTTATTTTTCATATTTAGATATTGTATATTTGTATATATACCTCTATCATTAATGAAAATAATCAAAAGATTATTTCTTTCATGGTATCAGTAGTCTAGGGTAATTTTTTCCTTCTCCAAAATCCCTCCTTCCGCTGCCCTACTTGCAATTGGCCGTCGGCCAATCTCCTCCTCCCTTCAACTTTTGTTTTTTTTTCTCTTCCAAATTCCTACTTCTCCTCTTGTTCTTTCATTATGTCTACCACAAAGAACATGTTTCATCCTGCCCTTACAATCTCCAACATCCCTATCGTTCTTGAGATGGAAAACGTCTAATACGCGATGTGGGCAGAATTATTTAAAGTTCTCGCACGCTCGCATCAATTCCTTCATCACATCATCTGTAACAAGCAAGGAGAAGGTAGGTGCCTACCGCCGAGGATGACCCTGCGTTATGGACAACTCTTGATGCTATAGTTCTCCAGCGGATTTATTCCACTATCTCCACAAACCTCTTGCAAACGATTAATGAGCCCGATGCCACGATGATGGAAACTTGGAATAGGGTGCATGATATATTCCAACATAACAAAAATTCCAATGCTGTCACTCTTGAGCAGGAATTTTTCCATGTCAACATGGAGGATTTTCCGAATGTCTCAGCCTATTGTAAAAGGCTGAAGGAATTGGCAGATCAACTCAAGAACGTTGGTGCGCCCGTCACCAATGATCGTCTTGTTCTTCAGATGGTTGCAGGCCTATCCGAGGCTTATAATGGCGTTGGGACGCTTCTTCGTCAAAGTAATCTTCTTCCACCGTTCTACTAGGCTCATTCCATGCTCACATCAGAAGAGGTCGGCTTGGCTAAAAAGGTGACTACCGGAGCTAATTCCGTCATGATGATGGCCACATCTGATAACCCTCACCCATTCTCGGATAATTCTAACCAAAATCGTAACAACGGTGGCAATAAAAATGGTCAAAATCGGAAAAATGGTGGCAAGAACCTTGGTGGTGGCCACGACAATAGCGGTGGTCGAAACAATGGCGGTAGTGGCGGACGAGGAGGCAGTGGGCCGGCTGGGCCGCAACACCACTGGCCACAGCCTTAGGCCACTACACAGTGGCCGTGGGGCTGGGCTAGTGGCCAGTGGCCCACGGTACCTTACCCAGTTTTTCCTTCATCTTGGGCCAGGCCCAATTTCAGCCAGCAATCGCAGGTAGCCCAACAGACCATAACTGAGCCCTGACAGTAGGCTATCCTGCTTGGGCCTCGGCCTTAGCAGGCCTTCACTACTGCGGGCTTAATTTATGGTCTGACACCTACGGTTATTGAGGTCGCGATGCATACACTTGGATTAAATCTCCCGAACGCAAATTGGTATATAGACACTGGAGCCACTTCTCATATGATGTCCACGCAAGGTAATCTCTCATCTTATTTCAATTTGAGCAATAATCGTGGCATAATTGTTGGTAATGGCAATTTAATTCCAATTCGTGGTTATGGTCACACAAATTTGCCTCCTCCACATCCACCTCTCTTCCTTAAAAATATCCTTCATGGCCCTCACTTAATTAAAAATTTGGTGTCTGTCCAAAAATTCACAACTGATAATTGAGTTTCTGTTAATTTTGACCCTTTTGGATTTTCTGTGAAGGATTTCAAGACGGGGATACTTCTAATGAGATGTAATAGTCAGGGAGAGCTTTATCCAATCACCACCACCACCATTTCCACGAGTCAAGCCACACTTTTAACATTTATCGCTCTTGCTCCTTCTTTGTGGCATGCACATTTGGGTCATCCGGGTCGTCTATTATTTCTTCTCTTAAAAATAATAATTTTTTTGATTGTAAGAATACGCGTAGTACTCATATTTGTCCTTCTTGTCCTCTAGGGAGACATGTTAGATTATCGTTTGTAGCCTCTGCTTTTAGTACGTCGATGCATTTTGACATTATTCATAGTGATTTATGGACATCTCCCGTTTTGAGCTCTTTGGGCCATCGTTATTATATTTTATTTTTGGATGATTATTCTAATTTTTGTGGACTTTTTCTTTGTCTAAAAAGTCTCAAGTTTTTTCCACATTCTTAAAATTTAGAGCTTTCATTTGTACCCAATTTGAACGAGAAATTAAAAACATTCAACGTGATAATGGTAGAAAATATGATAATGGGCCATTTTGGGAATTTTGTGACACTCATGTCATATATTTTTGGATTTTTTTCCTCATACATCCTCACAATGGGAAGGTCGAAAGAAAAATTCATACCATGAATAATATTGTCCGCACCTTACTAGCCCATGCTTCCTTACCTCCGTCTTTTTGGCATCATGCGTTACAAATGGATACCTACCACCTAAACATACTCCCTAGCAAAGGTTTAGCATATCAATCACCCCTAAAAATTCTTTATAATAAGGATCCCTCATATTCTTATATTAGGGTGTTTGTGCTATCCACTTTTCTCGTCTACTACAATTAACAAACTACAAGCCTGTTCTACTGCTTGTGTGTTTTTGGGTTATCATTCTAATCATCGTGGTTACAAATATTTTGATTTATCTGCTAATAAAATCATAATTAATCACCATGTCATTTTTTATGAAACCCAATTTATGTTTGCTAATTTGTCCCATTTCGTGCCTAGTAATTATAATTTTTTAGATGATGGGCTCTCACTGTATATTCTCCGAAAGTGGGACCAACCTACCCGTGATCCAATTTCTCCAGCAGGCCCACTGCCTACTGGCCCACCTACTCTCGAGTCAGACCCAGGTCTCGATTCGGCCTTCGGTTTACGGCTAGCAAGCCCACTACCTGCTGGCCTAATATCTCACACTACCATAACAATGTCTCAGTCAGCAAGCCCACTATCTGCTGGCCCAAATACGTCTCCATCCCCCTCCCAATTTCAGCCAATAGTTATTGGGCCAGCAGGCCCACTGCCTGATGGACAGTCCACTACCAACCCGTCCCCTACCTAACTCACGTCTAATTCTATCTCGATTCAAGGGCCAATTACTCATAGCCAACGGGGTATTTTTAAACCAAAATGACATTTTAATCTTAATTTTACTGTCGCTAAATCACCCCTACCACGTAACCCAGTATCCACCATTCATGACCCGAATTGGAAAATGGCTATGGATGATGAATATAATGCTCTTATTGAAAATAAGACGTGGTGCCCGGTCCGTCTGATGTCAATATTGTTCATTCTATGTAGATTTTTACTTATACAGAAAATTATGACGGTTCTTCTGAGAGGCATAAGGCCCGTTTTGTAGGTGATGGTAAAATACAACAAGTTGGCGTGGATTTTGGAGAGACATTTATTCCGGTGGTCAAACCGGAGACCATTAGAATTATTTGGGCCTGACCTGGTGCACCAAGCCATAGAAAATGTGAAGCTTATCTAAGAATGGTTGTTAACCGCTCAGAGTCATCAGAAGTCGTATTTAGATGTGCGATGGCGGGACCTAGAGTTCTAAGTGAATGATTGGGTCTTCTTGAAGATTTCTCCTATGAAGAATGTAATGAGGTTTGGGAAAAAGGGAAAGTTCAGCCCAAGGTATATTGGACCATATCTCATAATTCGACGAATCGGCCAAGTGGCTTACGAATTGGACTTGGCTTCAGAGTTAGAGTTTGTTCATCCAGTTTTCCATGTTTCTATGTTAAGAGCGTATGTTGGGGATCCTTTCTGGCTTGTACCAATTGATGATGTGAAGGTTACATATGACCCATCATATGAAGAGGTTCCTTTGCTATCTTAGATCGTCAAGTCCGCAAGTTGAGGACTAAAGAAGTAGCCTCCGTAAAAGTTCTATGGTGGAATAAGAATGTAGAGGAAGTGATATGGGAGGCGGAAGAGGAGATGAAACACAAATATCCATACCTATTACAGATCAACGCCGAGGTACCGAGAGAAGCATAAGGTGAGTTCTATTTCAGATTATTATAAATAATGTTGGGTGACCATGTGAGGTTTCGTATAATGATGTATGTTATATTATATGGCCCTGTGAAGCGGTGGTTGTGATTCTGGCTACGTGACGGGGATTAGATATGTCACCCCAACATTCGAGGACGGATATTTCTAAGGGGGAAAGGATGTAACACCCCGTACTTTCGGGCGATGATTTGAACTGCTAGGTGTATGTAAGTAGACCCGAGCCTTGGAGAATTTTTGTCATATTCAAGTTGCGTATCAAGAGCTCGGTGTATAAAATGATGAAGTCCCCAAAACAATTTAGGATTTAACAAGTGTGACGACGGGGATCAATAATAATATTATGTATGCTCCAAACGAGGTTTTGGACTAGTGCTATATCACATGACCATAATAATAAGTGTATAAGTAGTATTGAAAATGATTGTGGATAATTGCAAAATTTTAGACAATTACGTGGCTGCTATGCAAGAGGAAATGGGTGAATATCATTCTTAATATGTACCTATGTCTTCATTCAAGGGTGAGGTGTCATTAAATAAGAAAAAAACTGAATCTGGTGGACCAATATTGGGGCACGTGTAAAGGGAAATGAGAGTGACTACTATATCTCGTCTTACCATTTTGGGAAAGGAGAACATCTTACTTGCTGGAAATAAATCAAAACATAACTTCAGTTTCATGACAAGAAATGTAAAGCTACAAAGCATAAGGAATCGTAGCACAATTTTACCTCAAGAATGAAATACGGGTTTGGCGCACTGCTTTGATGTCGTTGTTCCATTTTTGTTGAGTTGATTGAATTCGAAATTTCTTCGAAGTGAAGTAAGGTGGAAGAAGAGGGTTCTTGAAAAAAATAAGATTGAAGTGCATTAAGGGCTGCTTTAGTTGTATTGTGGACACAAAATGGCTAAGGTCTTTTAAGGTAAACTATTTCTTCTTTTGGCATGTTCCAAGTACGAAACGTAAACGTAATATTGTCCCATAAATTATTTTACACTTAGTAATTAAGGATATTCATGTTATTCATTCTTATGTTAAAAGGATATATAATTATGTTCCTAAATCCTTATTGAGGTATGCGGAAAGAGATGTTATATTCATAATGTTAATCGGGGGTGAAGCGACATTACATCACTCTGACAAACTTATAGTGTCTTATTGTCATATCATTCATGCATTACATTCATGTACATACCTTGACCTCAAAAGGAGTAATATACTCTACTATATATATGCATTATATATGTATGGGATATGGGAGAAGGGAAGACGTTATATACGTACACCACCTGCAGTTGGTACAGATATTCACGATAATAATTATGCCCACAGAGACCGATATGATATGATGGGATGCCCACAGAGGCTTGATGGCATTATATACACAGACGTATATGCATGACCGCATTGTGCATGGCATTTAGGCATATTATGGCCCTCAGAGGCATTCTACACAGACATGGTACTTATGCATATTATGGCCCTCAGAGGCTTTCTCTACTAGTTGGTTGTTTCTGGTCTCAGGTTACTTTCAGGTGTCTATTATGCTATTTTTCATGTGTGACATACTCAGTACATTATTCGTACTGACGTTCCTTTTGTTGGGGGACATTGTGTTTCATGCCCGCAGGCTCAGGTAAAGAGAGTGACAGTTCGCACTAGTAGGTTGCTGATCCAACTAATATTAGAGTACTCTATTTGTTCCAGAGTTGCAATCTAGTCGTGGTATGATATTTTGGTTATGCGTTGGGGTACGGCGGGGCTCTGTCCCGACCTTATGATGTCACGTACTCTTTAGAGGCTTGTAGACAGATGTCTTGTGTATAATAGTCAAGTATGGCCTTGTTGGCCTTGATATGTATATGTATATAGGTTGGGTCCTTCTGGTTACAGGATTTTACATAGCTCTTTTTCAGTTTACTACTTTCATATATCAGCAGGGTATCTCGTGGTGGCCCTCGTGGACCATGAGAAATTACGGTTATATGCTAAATATATGATTAGTGGTACTCGGCAGGTAAGGTCCAAATGCCCATCACGACCCTCCGATTTGGGTCGTGACATGATCGTTCTCTGTTCATATATCGTCGTGGTTCATCTCTAGCATATATTCTGTTATATGTGGATGATATAATTTTGACTGCCTCCTCTGATAACTTGCGCAAGTCTATCATGTCCCTTCTCAGTTCAGAATTTGCAATGAAAGACTTGGGGCCCTTGAGTTATTTTTTTGGCATAGATGTCACTCGTCATGCAGGTGGTCTATTTTTATCCCAGAAGAAATATGCGGCTGAGATTATTGAGAAAGTTGACATGTCATCTTGTACGTCCTCTTCCACTCTGGTTGATACCAAACCAAAGCTGAGTGCTACTTCTAGCACACCATATGAGGATCACACCCACTATCGTAGTCTTGTAGGGGCTCTTCAGTATCTTATGTTCACGAGACCAACTATTACTTATGCAGTTCAGTAGGTGTGTTTATTTATGCATAATCCACGAATTGAGCACATGCATGCGCTTAAACGCATTATACGATACATACAAGGCACACTTGATTATGGACTGCATTTATATCCATCCTCCGTCTCTATTCTCGTGTCGTATACAAATGCTGATTGGGGTGGTTTTTCAAATACCAGACGTTCAACATCTGGTTATTGTATGTTTTTTGGTGATAACTTGGTCTCTTGATCTGCAAAACATCAGGCTACTTTATCGCGATCTAGTGTGGAGGCCGAGTATCGAGGAGTAGCCAATGTGGTGTCTGAGTCCTGTTGGCTGCTTAATCTCCTATTAGAACTTCACTTTCCTATTCAGAAAGCTACTTTGGTCTACTGTGATAATGTTAGTGCCATCTATATCTCTGAGAATCCGATCCAACATCAGCGCACTAAACATATCGAGATGGATATTCACTTTGTTCGCGAAAAGGTAGCTCGGGGACAAGTACGTGTCTTGCATGTCCCTTCAAGGTACCAAATTGCTAACATCTGTACTAAGGGTCTTCCCTTGGTTCTGTTTGAAGATTTTAGGGACAGTCTCGGCGTACGACAACCAACCGCTATGACTGTGGGGGTGTGACAGAAGTTGTGATATACACGGACAAAGCCGTGTATATCAAAGGAACGAATTGTGTATATTAAACTTACCATAGTTGTAGAATTCTTGTACAAGTGTAATTATGGTATTAGTCTTGTATTAGGAAAATCTATTAGAATTATAGTAGGAAAATGTCGATTTATTTTCCATATTTAGATATTGTTTATTTATATATATACATCTTTCATTAATGAAAATAATCAGGGATTATTTCTTTCAATTATTACCATACCAACAAAACAAAATCCTTACACCTAAGAGAGCACCCATAACCTTAGTTAACACAACCAAGGATTAATGAACCTCTAGTAACTAATTACATAATGAATCAATGAAGTAAGCAAACTAACCACCCTTTTTGGAACCTCTATACATGTTTAATCTTTCTACTATAACTTGTTGTATCTGTTGTAATATGAATTGTCCATGTACATGCTGCCCTTTGAAATGTTGATTGTTCCTTGCACCCCAAATATTATATATGGTCGCACCATAGACTGCTGCAACTATCTCTTTTTTGAACTAGTGTCATCTTCTACTTCTTATACCTGCAAGCTTGCCTTTACCTTTGCTTGTTGTATTTGCATACCAATCCAGGTCTGCACTTTATGTCATACTTGACAATTCAAACATTCTACATGACAAGTTTATAACCACAAGATTTAAAAAATATTTTAGTACATTTTGCTCATATTTAATTTAAGACCACAAGATTCAAAAGTATCTCTTTAATTCTTAAACTTCATGTCTAGTCTAAGACACTTAAATTGCGACGGAGGGTGTATTCAATATTTTCAAGATTATTCTTCTAACCGTCAAAGCCATACATCTCAAGCCTACCTTGTAGACAAATAACAGTCGGTGCTTTGTTCTTTTGTGTCGTTTAAGCACAAAATCAAAGGGTCAAGGGGAAGAAGAAACTTGATTTGCTTGTGCTGTTTCTATCAAATGGATAGATGCATGCATGATATGCCTTTAATTATTTGCTAAATCCGCCTTGAGGTAGCTGGGAATTTAGCATAAACGTAACCTCTACCGTATAAATAAAAAGATCAAAAGTGTACGGAGAAAGGGAGGGGACATAAAAGCAAACCTCCACCCAACTATTAGAAGCACTCCCCTTTCAAAAATATTATCTGATTTTGACTTGACGCAAACTTTAAAAAATTAGAGAAAAACTTTTAAATTTTATGGTCTTAAATTAAAGATTAGTTGAATGTACAAAAATAATTTTTAATTTTGTGGTCTTAAACATGTCACGTGGAAAGTTGAAACGAAAGAGTTACCAAAAAAGGAAAGAGTCGTTCTTTTTTAAACGGACAAAAAGGAAAATAAGACAAATATTTTGAAACTGATGGAGTATCATTTAATAATAATTGATTAATACATCAATTTAATTTAAAGTTAACTAAATTTGATTTAATACAACGCCGAATACAAATAATTTCTTTTCTTTATAAAATAGGTGTTGTGCTGTAAAAGAAAGTGATCCTAGCTAGAAAAGAGGATACCATATATCAACCTCTTACTAATACAAAAGTGGTCATTCTTTTATAGGAGTGAAAGGGTTAAAGATGCAATAATTTGGCACGTCAAAATGAGTCACTTCAGCCATGTATAAATTATAGGCTCAAATAGTATTAACGTGTAAACAATAAGTATAAGAATCTCAATTCAATCACATCACCATAATTATAATATATTTTGTATATATTTAGTGATATAGAATTATGGTAGAAAGAGGATTCACCATTGTACTAGGTTTCTACATATTGTACACTATATATATTTGTATTAATGAAAAACCTCCTCAAAGAGATTAATACAATCTTACATGGTATCAAGAGCCAAAACCCTAAATCCCTAAAATTCTTCTTTCTTTCCGCCACCCTCCCCACCGGCGGCAATCTATAGTTGGCCGAGAACCCCCATATCTTTTTGTCCCCTTTTCTCCTTCTTCAACACCTATAATCCACTATAATTACTACTCCCACAACCTCCACCGCAGTCTCATCTTCTTCTGTCGTCACCCCCATCATACCAAAATCATCCTTCGTTCATCCAGCACTTACCGTCACTAACATCAAGAACTGCATCCCTATAATTCTTTATCAAGAGAGCGGTCAGTATTCTCCCTTGGTTGAACTATTCTGTATTCATGCATGTGTCTATAACGTGCTTAACCATATCGACGACTCTCTCCCTCGTCCCATTGAAGTTGATGACTCAACATGGCATCGTCTAGACGCCATTGCCAAACAGTGGATTTATAGTACTATCTCTCCGGACTTGCTCATTACTATTCTGAAAACCGGCGCCACAGCCCGTGAATTATGGATTCGGTTGGAGGAAATCTTTCAGGATAATGAGCACACTCGTGCTGTGTATTTGGAAGAACAGTTCAATAATACACGTCTTAAAAATTTCTCTAACATATCTGATTATTGCAAACAGTTGAAACTCGTAGCGGACCAATTGTCCAACGTCGGCGCACCTATTTCTGAAACAAAAATGGTCCTACAATTAGTTGTAGGCCTACCAAAAGGTGAGTACGACACTCTCACCACCATGATCCAACAAGCTGATCTGTTGCCCACTTTCAACAAAGCCCGTTCGCAATTATTATTAGAAGAAACCAGACGTGCAAATCAGGATGAGCACAATCAGAAGGTGTTAACCGTGGAAACAACTCCGCAAAATAACATCACCACCACCTCGCCTCCGCCGGAAAATAATCAACCGCGGCGGCAGAGGCAGAGGCGGTGGACGTGGCGGAAAAGGGCGTGGGAAAGGCAGTCGCGGTCAGCAACAAGTCACACAGTCGCAACAACCCAGTCCGTTGAACCACTGGACAGGCCTAGTTGCTCCCCATCAGACCAGTCATTAGGCTCCCTATCACTTAATTTCAGCGGCCCAATACCCTTACCCACAGTAAGGGATATTGGGCCTTGCTCCAACAGCTCACCCAGCCCATCATCAGGCACACCAGGCCCACTTCACGCAGCAACAGTATCCACAACACCCTTCTAGTCTGGCCCTCCACTGAGTTGGGCCAGGCTTTTAGCAGTCTGACCTTGTAGCAGCCCGATGAAAATTGGTACATGAACTCGGGCGCCATATCTCACCTCACCCGCTCTGCAGCTAATATTCCCAAACTATGTGATTTAAAACATCCTCAATACATTACTGTTGGAAACGGCCATCGCATTCCAATTCAGGATTATGGTACCGCCTACACACCACCGCATCATCCACCTTTTTCCCTTAAAAATGTCATATATTCCCCAAACATCATTAAGAACCTAATATTTGTCTGCCAATTTACTCGTAACAATTCTGTCTCTGTTAACTTTGACCCTTTTGGTTTTACTGTGAAGGATCTTCGTACAGGGACACCTCTTACGAGATGCAATAGCACGGGGGATCTCTATCCATTCTCATCCACCTCCGCTTCCAGATCATGCTCTCCCATATCTATCGTTGTTATCTCTCCGTCAACCTGGCATAATAGGCTTGGCCACCCAGGCGCCCCAGTTTTTAATTTTCTTAGAGGCAATAATTTTATTAATTGTAATAATGGGAAACTTGCCCAGCACTGTGTTTCTTGCACTTTAGGAAAACATGTTCGTCTACCCTTTAAATCATCTTCAAGCATTACGTTTTCCCATTTTGATAATATCCATGCTGATTTGTGGACATCCCATATATTCAATTCCCTCGGTCATAAAAATTATCTTGTACTATTAGATGATTTTTTTCATTATATTTGGGTCTACCCACTCAAATTTAAATCCGAGGTGTTTTCCAAATTTCTCAAGTTTCGTACTTTTATTAAAACACAGTTTGAGAAAACCATAAAATCTTTTCAGCGCGATAATGGCCGTGAATTCAATAACTCGCAGTTTCACTAATTTTTTAGAAATAATGGTATGGTGTTCCGATTCTCCACCTCACCTCAAAATGGCAAAGCAGAACGAATCATCCGCACCTTAAATAACATGGTTCGTACACTCTTATGTCCTGCCTCCCTACCTCCCTCGTTCTGGGTCTATGCAGTCAAAATGGTAGAATACGTCCTTAATATTTTACCTACCAACACCCTTCACAACATGACCCCAACTGAAATATTATACCGACGGATACCTTCCTATGACCATCTTCGGATTTTCGGCTACCTATGTTACCCAATCTGGCCTCCACCGCTTCTCATAAACTGGCACCCCGGACCACTCTGTGTATCTTCGCAGGTTTTTCGTCCAATCATAGGGGCTATCTGTGTTATGACTTATCTACCCGTCAGATTCACATCTCTCATCACGTCACGTTCGACGAAACCATATTTCCTTTTTCGAACATTAAAAAATTCCACAAAACGGACTATACATTTCTTGACAAGTCAGACATCTCTCTCGTCATTCTCCGCGAACTGTGTCAGTCCACCACCGAAGCTCCATAACTGCCACCCACTGCCGCGGACCTATCGGTGGCTCTGCCATCTGCTGCCATCCCCACCGACCACATCACTGAGCCATCGTCACCTCTCCAGTCTTCGATTGCCACCACCGGCAACAGCTTCACTATCTCAGCATCACCACCGGCAAATAACCCTTCCACAGTGTCATTGATGTCCTCCCATGATAACCCCGCAGCCACTCCAACCACTACACACCCACATCGCACCACCGATATCAGAACACACCATCACCACCACAGAACCAACCCCCCACCGACATCGTACCCTACTTCGCCTATCTCACCCCATCTCGATCTACCCAGATCGACACCTTCACCCAATCCCCCGTCGAACCCAAACATTAAGTCACACGTGGCCATACCCAGTTCCCAACACTCTGACCAGTACCCGCAGCCAACCACACACCATGAATCAGCCTCAATCACCAGTGCACACAGCCATCCCGTCCCATCACACCCTATGGAAACCTGCGCCCAACACGAGATTTTCAAACTCAAAGTCCAATTTAACCTATCCACACAAACAATTTCCCCAATTCCCAAAAATCCAAAATTAGCCAAACTAGACCCTAATTAGAATGCGGCCATGTGTGAGGAATTTAATGTTTTAACAAAACAACGCACTTGGGATTTGGTCCCGCGATCGGAGGGGGTGAATGTGATCCGGTACATATGGCTTTTTCATCACAAATACAGAGACAATGGTGACTTAGAAAGGTATAAAAATAGACTTGTGGCAAATGACACTAATCAGCAGAAGGGTATTGATTGTGGTGAGACATTCAGTCCGGTTGTGAAATCGGCCACTATTCGCACAGTTCTGAGTATTGTTATGGGTAAGCATTGGCCTATTCATCAGCTTGATGTGAAAAAAGTGTTTCTACATGGTGATCTAAAAGAAATTATTTATATGCACCAGCCGCCTGGTTTTGTCCATCCAACAGCTCCTCAATATGTCTGTCGTCTTCGCAAGTCACTTTATGGTTTGAAACAGGTCCCTCGAGCGTGGTATGATCGCTTTGCACAGTACATTATGCGGATTGGGTTCGTTTATAGCAAGTGCGATAATTCTCTCTTTATTTTCCATCAAGGTAGTAGCATTGCCTATTTGTTGTTGTATGCGGATGATATTGTACTTACTGCCTCCTCTGATGTGTTAAAGAATGAGATCATTACACTGCTTAAGATCGAATTTGCTATGACTGACTTGGGGAAGTTGAGCTATTTTTTGGGTATATCAGTTACTCGTTCTGCAGACTCTATGTTTCTATGTCAGCGCAAGTATGCAGAGGAGATAGTATACATGGCTAAAATGGCAAGCTGCAAGATCATGTATACTCCGGTTGACTTTAAATCAAAGCTTAGTGTTGTTGATGGTAACCTAGTGTCTGATCCCACTCGTACATAAGTCTTGCAGGTGCACTCCAGTATCTCACTTTCACCAGGCCTGACATCGCTTATGTTGTTCAGCAGGTATGCCTATTTATGCATGCCCCCAGGGAGCCTCATTTTACTGCCCTTTAATGCATCATTCGATATGTTAAGGGCACCCTTAATTATGCATTACATCTATACCCCTCAGCACCGACCAGGTTGTCCGTATATACGGATGCTGATTGGGCAGGCTGTCCGGACACACGACGCTCCACCTCAGGCTACTATTTTTTAGGGGATAATCTCTTTTCTTGGTCGGCCAAGAGACAAGCCACATTATCCCGCTCGAGTGCCGAGGCTGAGTATAGAGGAGTTGCAAATGTTGTTGCTGAGATATGTTGGCTCCGAAACCTTCTTTTGGAACTTCATTGTCCCGTGTGTAAGGCGTCCGTGGTTTACTGTGATAACATATCCGCTATTTATTTATCTCATAATCCGGTTCAGCATCAGCGGACTAAGCATATTGAGATAGATATACATTTTGTTCGTGAGAAGGTTGCTCTCGGTCATGTTAAAGTGTTGCATGTGCCTTCCTCCTATCGGTGCGCGAATATCTTCACGAAAGATCTTCCTCGACAGTTATTCCTCGACTTCAGATTCAGTCTCAGCGTCCGGCCCAGACTTAGGGGTGTATTAACGTGTAAACAATAAGTCTAAGAATCCCAATTCAATCCCACCACCATAATTAGAATATGTCCCATATATTTTGTATATATTTAGTGATATAGAATTATAGTAGGAAGAGGATTCACCATTGTACTGGGTTTCTACATATTGTACGCTATATATATTTGTATTAATGAGAAACCTATTTAAGGGTATTAATACAATCTTACAAATAGATCCAAAGATAACTAGGCGGATAAGTCATAAGTAGACTACTCTTCTTTTGTTTGAGTGTGTAACCTTTCGTGCATTGAGAACATATAAGTAATTATTTTAGACAAAAAAAAGTAATTATTTTATACCATTAAATCAAATAACCTGCAATAAAAATGACTTTCTATAGCAAGCTTAATTTAGTAACTTTTAAAAAAAAGTAATTAAACAACTTCTAACTATACTACAAAACACAGTTAGTAATTATAAGTTCAATCCTTCTCCAAAACGTGACTTTATTTATTTAAAGTAAAAAAAAAAAAGGTTTACTTCGATATCCATTTTAACAAACCAGGCTATATTATTTATTTATGGATAAAAAGAGAAAAGCAAAGAGTAAGTATATATAAATAAAAAGGTACTATAACCCCCTTTCCCCCCTCAAAAAAAAAAAACAAGTCAGTAGCAACCAATAGTAATTTAATAATTCTAAAGAGGGAGAGACACAAAGGAACTTAGGAAGACTGAAATGAAATATTCGAATAGACCCCGTTCTAATTTCTAGGGGGTTAGGCAGCTAGCTCATGTGTAAGTGATTCCTACTTTAATCATATCTTGTGTGTAAGTAGTATCAATATATGTGGATTGAGGAATGGTAGCTCATATCAGAAGTCTTGTGTGATAAGAAAGAGTTATAAAAATTTAAAGGCAAGTTCTATAGAGTGGTGGTTAGACCAATTATGTTGTATGGTGCGGAGTGTTGGCCAATTAAGAACTCTCGCGTTCAGAATTTGAAAGTTGTGGAAATGAGGATGTTGCGATGGATGTGTAGGCATTTAGGAAAGATAGGATTAGAAATTATGATATTCGGAAAAAAGTGGGAGTGGCCTCGGTGGAGGACAAGATGCGGGAAGCGACACTTAGATGGTTTGGGCATGTGAAAAGAAGATACATAGATGCCTCAGTGCGGAGGTGTGAGAGGTTGGTTATGGATGATTTTAGGAGAGGTAGAGGTAGGCCGAAGAAGTACTGGGGCGAGGAGATTAGACAGGACATGACGCAGTTCCAGCTTACCGAGGACATGACCTTAGATAGGAAGTTATGGAGGACTCGGATTAGGATATAATGTTAGTAGCTAGTTGAGCGTTGTCCCGCTTATCCTTTCATATTATTAGTCATAATATTACTTTTGTAGTTTCTTTTCCTTCGATTCCTGTTACTATTTGTTGTTTCTTATACTATGATTATCGTATTAATTTGTGGTTGTCACTATCCCCTTTTTGTGTCTGTTACAGCTCTAGCATTATTTTGATATGACTTATTCGTTCTCGTTATTTCCTTTGGGTACTGCTTTGATTTGCTTGTTCTTATGCCAAGGGTCTACCGAAAATAGTTTCTCTACCTGTCAAGGTCTCTTAAGATCTGCGTACACTCTACACTCCTCAGCCCCACTTCGTGGGATTTCACTGGTATATTGTTGTTGTAGTATATATATTGAAGGTCCTAGACTTATAGAACTAGCTTGTTAAATGAAACATAATACGTTTAATCAGTGATGGCAGTAAGGAATGTGTGAGAGAGAAGGGGGTGAGGGTATCTATCTACCCTAGACATATTCAAAATCTCAATTAATACCAACTCTCTTGCTCTGTTTGGACGAGGGGGGCCTCTTGCTGTGTGAGGGTAAGAATAATGGGGTTCGTTAGGCCCGCTTTTTCCAAATCAAAAAGAAGAAATTAAATAGCGTTTCATGTACTCATTAATGGAAAAATAGAGCAGACTAGGTAGGTTGCAGAAATTAGGATGAAAAAGGTAAAGAGGGGTAGAAGAAGAGAAGATATAAGGCCGGCCCGTCTGGGTCATACTCATATATATGGAAAATGGCACACACTACAAGCAACCAGACTGACTCTATATTGTTAATGTATATATGTATTAAATGAATATGCACTTATTATACAGACAGGGAGTGAAGTAGACAGAACGAGAGTTGTAAGAAAAAAAAAAATTGGCTCTAACAGTGACAAATGGCTATATATATTGCATTGCACCAGATCCCATAAAACAACCAAACTCAAAGCAATTATAATAGTGTACGAGCAGTGAGGCTCGTTACCTGATAGTAACTGTTCGAGTGTGGTTCCATAACAGCCGTAAAGATAGAGACGAACGCTTATATTATATATACATGGTTCAAAGTTAGTGGGCCTAGCTAGTTAGCTAGTGATGAATGATGATGACACACACAAACCCAATAGTTTCGCCCTCTCTGACTTGCTAGTTTGATATGAGAATTTTGTACAAATATATTGAAACCACGCCTTGAGCCGCATACATCCCTCCGTCAAAAAATTATATTATATAACTGGATAAAAAAATATATTTTATGTATGTATATATTGTATATTGACTCCCTTTGACTTTACTTCTTTATATTTTGCCACCCCTAATGAAAATTCTAACTCTGTCACTTCTCTTAAGTTATATATATATTCATCTTTTCTTGTCGTCTCCCTCACTTAACATAACACTTGCCCCATGTTTAATTAAATGGTACTCTGCCAGCTCAGGTATCACCAGCACTCATCAAACTCCTAACCCAAAACCCTTTGGGGAAAAACGTGTGTCGCTTCTAGCAAAGCTAATTTGTAAGCTACTAGCTTCTCAATTCGTTTAACCGGATAAAATTGAAGTAATAATTTTTTACTGTATATAAGTCAAATCGAACAAACCGTAGTTACCGACTTACCCTATCATACAAGATCGAAACCGGGCTTATAAATACCGAATTAATCCAAGATAATTATGGTATAATATATTTAAAAATCAAAAACCGAAATTGTCAAAACAATACCATGAACACCCCTAATTACTACTCTCTCTATTCCAATTGTTTGCCTTAGTTTGACTCGGCACGAAGTTTAAGAAAATAAAGAGTATTAGCGAATATTCTCACAATATTCACCGTATATTATGTAATTATGATTGTTGTATATTTATGATAAATTAGGATCCTTACTATATTAGGGTTCCACCTTTGTACAACTATATATATTGTGAATTAATGAGAAGACTCTCCATGGGAGATTATTACATTCTTACATGGTATCAAGAGTCAAAACACTAAGTCTTTTCCTCGGCCCCCTGAGGTTAATGACTCAACATGGCGTCGTCTACACGTCGTTGTCAAACAATGGATATATGGCACTATATCTTAGGACTTACTCCTTACTATTATGAAAACCGGCGCCTTGGCCCGTGATCTATGGATTCGGTTACAAAAAAATTTCAAGATAACAAGCACACTCGGGCTGTGTATTTGGAAGAACAATTTAATAATACACGCCTTGAAAATTTCTCTAACATGTCCGATTATTGCAAGCAGTTGAAACTAGTGGCGGACCAATTGTCCAATGTCGGCACACCTGTTTCCGAAATAAATATGGTACTACAATTAGTTGCAGGCATACCAAAAGGTGAGTACGACATTTTAGCCACCATGATACAGCAGGCTGATCCGTTACACAATTTCAACAAGGCCCGCTCGCAATTATTGTTAGAAGAAATCCGACGTGCAAAACAGGACGAGCACAATCAAAAGACGTTAGCAGTCGAAACGTCTCCCCAAAAGACCATCACCGCCGGCTCGCCTTCACCGGAAAATAATCAGCAACGACAAAATCACTGCGGCAGAGGCTGAGGCGGTGGTAGAAGTGGAAAGGGTCGTGGGAAAGGGGGCCGCAGCCAGTAGCAAAATCAACAGCTGCAGTAGCCCAATCCCTATGCGAACTGGACCGGCCCAGTTACCCAATTTTAGAACGAGAACTGGGCCACCTACCCTGCCCATGTCTCGGCCCAATTTCTTTTCGCACAACAGGAAATATTAGGCCCCGTTCCAGCAGCTCGGTCAGCCCAATTCCAGCCACACCAAGCCCACTTAATGCAGGCCCGGTACCCGCAGTCGTCCTCTGGAGCCACATCTCACCTCACCCGCTCTACAGGTAATATTCCCAAACTGTTTCTATTAAAGTATCCTCAATACATTACAGTTGGCAATGGTCATCGCATTCCAATACAGGGCTATGGTACCACCTACACACAACTGCCCCACCTACCATTTTCCCTTAACAATGTCCTATATGCTCCGAACATCATTAAGAACCTAATTTCTGTCCAAAAATTTACTAGTACTAATTTTATCTCTGTTGACTTTGACCCTTTTGGTTTTTGTAACACCCTGTACTTTAGCTTTATGATACATCTAGGTAAACACACATGAGTTTAATGAAATTGAGGTCATTTATGAAGTTATAGAATATTCATATCAAAGTTGAAGAGGTTACGCGAGGAATTGAGGTTAAAGGAATTAGAGAAATAAGTTTCGTCAAAGTTCGGAATATGGAGCAGGTTATAAAGACCATATAGAATCTTAGTCATAGAATCAAGAGCTCGGTGTATAAAAGGATGAAGTCACGAAAATATTTACGACTTAAATGTTTGACGACGGGGATTGAGTATAATATTTTGTGTATGTGCCAAAGGAGACTACGGATAAGTGTTATATCATATGACCATGAAAATGAGTATATGAAGTGTGTTAAATGTGAATAATATTTAAGAGAATTGGAGACAAGAAATTAATTACGAAGGTGATACATTTGAGTGATTAGGATAAAACGTACAATTTGCTTGTCCATTTTTCAGCCACGTATTAGCTTGTTGGAGATAAGCATGTGATGAGGATAAGTATGTCAACCGACATGGTATATTATTCAAGTTAGTGGGGAATCTTTTTCAACATATTAAATGAGTATTAGAATGGATTTCTTTAGAAGCCAAAAACACAGCAACTATATAGATGAATGATTTCTCGACCTTCTTGTTCATATAGAGAAAGACAATGGGAATTTGGTTACTAAACACTTAGTGGGGTTTTTAGACATTTATTTTTGGAGGAACGCAGCAGAACATTTGTTGCTTTATACAAAATCATTGAACTTTGCTAGTATTCATTAAAGGTGGACTTTGTTGAGTTGTTGAGACTCGTAAGACTAGCGTTATCTAGGAAGAACCCGAGGTTAAGAAATTATCATAAAGAGTAACTCATCGTAGTTATTTGAAAGATTGAATCAAGGTATGTTAAGGCAAATCCTTTCTTCTTTTGGCATGTTTCATGTAACGAAATGTGAATATAATAATGTCTCATAAATGATTCTACTCATAGTAGTTAAGGATGTTCATGTTATTCATTCCTATTGTCAAAGCATGTCTAAATATGTTCCTAAATCCTTATTGAGGTATATGAAAAAGATGTTAGTATTCATAATGTTAATCGGAGGTGAAGCGATATTACATCACTCCGATAAACTTATAATGTCTCATTATCATATCATTCATGCATTATATTCATGTATATACCTTGACCTCAAAGGAGTTATATACTCTACTATATGAATGCATTATATATGTATGGGGTATGGGAAAAGGGAAGGCATTATATACGCACACTATCTACAGCTGGTATAGATATACACGATAATGATTATGCCCACAGAGGCCGATATGATATGATAGGATGCCCACAGAGGCTTTATGGCGTTATATACGTAGATGTATATGTATGACCGCATTGTGCATGGCATGTAGACATATTATGACCCTCAGAGGCATTCTCTACTAGTTGGTTATTTCTTATATCATGTTACTTTCAGGTCTCTATTATGCTATTTTTCATGTCTGACATACTCGGTACATCAGTCGTACTGACGTCCCTTTTATCGGGAGACGCTGCGTTTCATGCCCGCAGGCTCAGGTAGACAAGGCGACAGTTCGCACTAGTAGGTTGCTGGTTCAGTTGATATTGGAGCACTCTATTTGTTCCAGAGTTGCAGTCTAGTCATGGTATGATATTTTTTATATGCATAGGGGTATGGCTGGGCCCTGTCCCGACCTTATGATGTTACGTACTCTTTAGAGGCTTGTAGACAGTTGTCATGTGTATAGTAGTCGTGTATGGCCTTGTCGGCCTTAGTATGTATATATGCGTGAGTTGGGTTCATCTGTTTGTAAGTGTTTATGTAGTACCTTTCTGGTTTATCATTCCTATGTGTCAACAAGGTACTTTATGACGGCCCTCGAGGCCCATGATTAATTATGGCTAGATGTTAAATATATGATTAGTGGTACTCGGCAAGTAAGGTCCGAGTGCCCGTCATGACCCTCCGGTTTGGGTCGTGACAAACTTGGTATTAGAGCAGGTCTGCCTAGAAAGTTTACAAGTCGTGTCTAGTAGAGTCTTGTTTATAGGTGTGTTATTCACCACACTTATAGATATGAGGCTATAGGGCATATAGGATAACGGTTACCTTCCTTCTTGATCTAGAATCGTGCTATAGAACTGAATTTTAAGAATTCTCTCTATAAACCTTATCGTGGTTATAATTACATCAATGCCTTCTTCTAATAGGGCTATGATTAGCAGGGAGATTGAGTTTGGATTGAGTGTAAATGCGAGTAGTATGCTCTCTATGGAGACAGATCCGTCAGAGGATATGAGTAAGTTTCTTTCCCAGGTATCGACGAATTTAATAATACCAGAGGAGTTGAGGGAAGCTCCCGTATCATCAGTCCTACCACGGCTCTATTTGATAAAGATGTAAGGAGAGAGGTGCAGGTATTGAATCAATTGGTTACTTCCTAGGTACGAGTTCATCTTAGAGCGTCTGATAGAGATAGGCCCCCTGAAGGGTCAAGGAGCTCATAACTAGAAAATTTATTAGTCAGGGATCGCCGATATTTAAAGGGGTCAAAGATGCCAATATATCAAGGTCAAAGTTATAAGGATCGAATGAGACCTCCCCGGCCATCTTGTAGTCAGTATGGTCGAGCACATGCCGGATTATGCCGCAAAGGTACATGGGGTTGGTTTAGTATGGCAGCCATGGCCATAACATTCCAATGTGTCCCAAGTTTATTCGCAAAGGTAGGGATAAGATGATTATGAGTTTTACAAATGAAAAGCAGAAGACATCATTGGAAGGTTTAGTAGGTTATGAAAATCTACACGTTTTACAGTGACTCTTACTGATTAGAATGAGGGAATATGTTATATACGTGCGACCTAAATTGTAATGTCTTACCTAGAATAGATTGGGAATTGTCTTAGGATATCATTAACTGGAATGGGTTGCCACCACCGAATCATGTGGAGTGACCATCAGTAAATTTAAGAAGATTACCTAAAGTGACGTACCCAGAATGGCGAGCCCAAGTCACATATATAAGGATCGCGTTATCCACGGTAGTGGAAGGGGACATAAGACTCTTGTCTGTACATAAAGGGCCATACCGCGTATTATTGAGAATTATATGTATCAATGTTGGTAAGCTAAGGCATGATATAGGTATTGGACTGGTAAGGTCTTCGACTTCATTGTGCAGCATGTTATAATTTTAAATAACCTCTGAATAATTGTAGCTTGTTAGGGCAATTGAGGACGGAAACTATAGAACAATCAAAGAATGGTTGTAAGAAATATGAAAACAGTTAATAAGTATGAATGGAATGGTATGATCAAGTATCATGGCAGAAATATTTTTCGTTTAATGACGAGTAGAAGGAAGGATTACGAGAAGAAGGATAAATGTGACTGAGATTATAGTTATGCAGGTTTCACAAAGGTATGATTACTCCAGAATAGCGTAAGGACCAATGGTAGAGGAGGGACAATAAGAACTTTTCGGCCAAAGGTGACGAACCTCTGATGTTCAGGAAGATAGTATGAGAAATACTTTGAAATAAGAGAAAGGTAAGACGAATGAGCACTCGGTCGATGTGAGATCTAATAATGATAAGACAAGTAAGCTTGACAAGTCATGGGATCATGTAACACCGTGAATTGGATCTAAACATATAAAGCATCGATTCCACAACATATGCAGTCTCTAGATCAGCACCTAAGCAGGTGAAAGAAGGGCCAATGACGCCTATGGATACAAGGTAGACACTAAAGATATATGTCAAGAGATAATGACATTATAATGAAGATAAAATGTCAGGCAGATACAGACGTCTATGAGCATTTTTGAATTGATCAAAGGTTCTACGAGATAGATAAAGTAATGGGTTTACAGCTTAACGAGATCAAGGAAATCTTTTTCCAAAGCGCCATTGATAGAAAGTCTTAGCCATGAGGCAAGTGAAGGAATTCGAATATAAGTATAACGACCAGGTTGGATATAGTAGGCCAACGTCATGTAATGCAAATTCTTCAGAATATTCCATGTACTAAATGAGGGAATAAGTTAACAACTCATATTTTAAGGGGTAGTAACGCCAAGGATTGGAATCAGGAGTAATGTTTGAGACTACGTATGTATACCAAATATTTTAGAATTAAGAAGAGTACGACAAGTAAGAAAATGAGTGAACAAGTGTCAAAAGAAGTAAAGAAAGGAAGTTGTTTATAATTACGAGTAGTGAGAAGGTACGGGAAAAAAAAGAGATTCCTTTTAGATCATGAATGAGAGTTAACTGAGATGATACGCATACTTCAAATTCGATAACATTGTCCATAAAGTATTCATGGTTGAGATACTACAAATATAAGAGTTTTCAGTACACCAGTTAATAAACAAAGCTAAGTTGACAATAGGATCATTCACCCACAAGCGGCTTGACTAATGTGAGGACGAAAGAGAAACGTTGACCTGAGAGAACGCATCAGTTAGTTAAGTGGAAGTCCGATTGGAGGATTTAGATAGTGATAGCCCTATAACTCATAACACAGCATGATCATCCCTCATACTGGAAGAAAATGAACGTCATGACGAAGATCCTATTTTTAGGGAAGATCGGGGAGGATATCTAACAAAAGAGAACCGCAACCTTCGAACATAATGGGAGAGGGACTTCCAGGTGGAAGGTCCATTGGTGTATTCCCAATGTAGCAGGATTGCGAGACAAGATTATGACAGAGGTCCATTGCTCACGAAATTCCATTCACCCTGGATCTACTAAGATGTATCATGATCTCAAATGTATGTATTGGTGGAACGACATGAAGAGGAACAATGCGGAGTTTGTAGCTCAGTGTCTTAATTGTTAGCAAGTAAAAGTAATGCACTAAAAGTCCGGCGGCTTGACTTAGAACAGTGAGATCCCGATGTGGAAATGAGGAATGATTAATATGGATTTCATTACGGGTTTACCTCACTCTTATCATAAGTTTGATTATATTTGGTTGATTGTTGATAGACTGACCAAATCAGCTCAATTTCTATCGGTCAAAACTACCTACATAGCCGAGGACTACGCAAGGTTGTATGTTAAGGAGATTATTCGCTTTCGTGGTATGCCTAGTTCTATTATATCTGACCGAGATGCGCAGTTTGTAGCTAAATTCTGGAGATCGTTTCAAAAAGGTTTGGACACTCAAGTAAATCTTAGCACATCTTTCCACCTTTAACAGATGAACAAGTCGAGCGTATGATTCAAACGCTCAAGGATATGCTACGATCTTGTGTATTAGACTTTAAGGGAAGTTGGGATGATCATTTACCCCTTATTGAATTTGCATACAATAGCAGTTATCATGCTAGCATTAAAATTCCATATGAAGCTTTGTGTGGACGGAAATGTAAATCTCCTATTAGACGGTTTGAAGTAGGCGAATCAAAAATATTTGGGTCTGACCTAGTACACCACGCCATAGAGAATGTGAAGCTTATCCACAAATGGCTGTTAACCGCTTAGAGTCGTTAAAATTTGTATTCGGATGTGTGATGGCGGGACCTAGAGTTCCAGGTGGATGATTGGATCTTCTTGAAGATTTCTCCTATGAAGGTGTAATGAGATTTGGGCAAAAAGGAAAGCTCAGTCCAAAGTACATTAGGCCATATCGCATAATTCGATGAATCGGTCAATTGGCTTACGAATTGGACTTGTCTTTGGAGTTAGAGTTTGTTCATCCGATTTTTTATGTTTCTATGTTAAGAACGTGTGTTGGAAATCCTTCCCAAATTGTGCCAATTGACGATGTGATGGTTACAGAGGGCTTATGATATGAAGAGGTTTCTATTGATGTCCTAGATCATCAAGTATGCAAGTTGAGGACTAAAGAAGTAGCCTCCGTGAAGGTACTATAGAAATGTAAGAATGTGGAAGAAATGTCGTGGGAGGCGGAAAAGGAGATGAAGTATAAGTATCCTCACTTATTTCGGACTAAAGTCGATGCTCCGAGTGAAGCATAATCTGACCAAGAACTGACGTATGGATACATGAGGTGAGTTCCCACGTTAGATAGTTATGGTTGATGTTTGACAGCCACATGAAGCCGGTGATATGTATATGTTTTTGTATGGCCGTATGAGGCAATTTTGAATATCTTCTACTTGCTGACAGGGATCGGATAATCCCATTTATAAGAGAAATTCAGTCAAAAAAAAATATTTCCGAAAACCTTGAGGATTAATTGGTCCCTTATGTATACTTTCCATTCGAGAACGAATCTTCCTAAGGGGAGATAATGTAACACCCCGTACTTTAGCTTTAGGATACATCTAGGTAAACACACATGAGTTTAATGAAATTGATGTCATTTATGAAGTTATAGAAGATTCATATCAATGTTGAAGAGGTTACGCGGGGATTAAATGTTAAAGGAATTAGAGAAATAAGTTTCGTCAAAGTTCATAATATGGAGCAGGTTATAAAGACCATATAGAATTTTGGTCATAGGATCAATAACTCGGTGTATAAAAGGACGAAGTCTCAAAAATATTTACGACTTAAATATTTGACGACGGGGATTGAAAATAATATTTTGTGTATGTGCCAAAGGAGACTACGGATAAGTGTTATATCATATGACCATGATAATGAGTATATGAAGTGTGTTAAATGTGAATAATATTTAAGAGAATTGAAGACAAGAAATTAATTATGAAGGTGATACATTTGAGTGATTAGGATAAAACGTACAATTTGCTTGTCCATTTTTCAGCCACGTATTAGCTTGTTGGAGATAAGCATGTGATGAGGATAAGTATGTCAACCGACATGGTATATTATTCAAGTTAGTGGGGAATCTTTTTCAACATATTAAATGAGTATTAGAATGGCTTTCTTTAGAAGCCAAAAACACAACAACTATATAGATGAATGATTTCTCAACCTTCTTGTTCATATAGAGAAAGACAACGGGAATTTGGTTACTAAACACTTAGTGGGGTTTAAATGGGTTATTTCTTAAAAAAATTAGACATGTATTTTTGGAGGAACGCAAAAGAACATTTGTTGCTTTATACAAAATCGTCGAACTTTGCTAGTATTCATTAAAGGTGGACTTTGTTGAGTTGTTGGGACTCGTAAGACTAGAGTTATCTAGGAAGAACCCGAGGTTAAGAAATTATCAGAAAGATTAACTCGTCATAGTCATTCGAAAGATTTAATCAAGGTATGTTAAGGAAAATCCTTTCTTCTTTTGGCATGTTTCATGTAACGAAACGTGAATATAATAATGTCTCATAAATGATTCTACTCTTAGTAGTTAAGGATACTCATGTAATTCATTCCTATTGTTAAAGCATGTCTAAATATGTTCCTAAATCCTTATTGAGGTATATGGAAAATATGTTAGTATTCATAATGTTAATCGGAGGTGAAGCGATATTACATCACTCCGACAAACTTATAGTGTCTTATTATCATATCATTCATGCATTATATTCATGTACATATCTTGACCTCAAAGGAGTTATATACTCTACTATATGTATGCATTATATATATGGGGTATGGGAAAAGGGAAGGCGTTATATACGCACAACACCTACAGCTGGTACAGATATACACGATAATGATTATGCCTTCAGAGGCCGATATGATATGATGGGATTCCCACAGAGGCTTGATGGCGTTATATACGCAGATGTATATGTATGACCGCATTGTGCATGGCATTTAGGCATATTATGGCCCTCAGAGGCATTCTACACAGACATGACACTTATGGATATTATGGCTCTCAGAGGCATTCTCTACTGGTTGGTTGTTTCTTGTCTCGTGTTACTTTCAGGTCTCTATTATGCTATTTTTCATGCCTGACATACTCGATACAGCAATCGTACTGACATCCCTTTTGTCATGGGACGTTGCATTTCATGCCCGCAGGCTCAGGTAGACAAGGCGACGGTTCGCACTAGTAGGTTGTTGGTTCAGTTGATATTGGAGCACTCTATTTGTTGCAGAGTTGCAGTCTAGTCGTGGTATGGTATTTTTGATATGCATAGGGGTATGGTTGGGCCCTGTCCTGACCTTATGATGTTACGTACTCTTTAGAGGCTTGTAGATAGTTATCCTGGGTATAGTAGTCATGTATGGCCTTGTCGGCCTTAGTATGTATATATGCATGGGTTGGGTTCTTCTATTTGCAAGAGTTTACGTAGTACCTTTCCGATTTATCATTCCTTTGTGTCATCAGGGTACTTTGTGATGGCCCTCGGGGCCCATGATTAATTATGGTTAGATGTTAAATAAATTATTAATGGTACTCGGCAAGTAAGGTCCGGGTGCCCGTCATAACCCTCCGGTTTGGGTCGTGATAGTTTTACTGTGAATGATATTCGTATGGGGACACCTCTTACGAGATGCAATAGCACGGGGGATCTATATCCATTCCCATCCACCTCCGCTGCCAGCTCATGCTCTCCCATTTCTCCTCGCTGCTATCTCTCCGTCAACTTGGCATAATAGGCTTGGCCACCCAGGAGCCCCGATTTTAAATTATCTTAGAGGCAATAAATTTATTAAATGTAATAATGGAAAACTTGCCCAACATTGTGTTGCTTGTTCTTTAGGCAAACATGTTCGTATTCCTTTTAAATCATCTTCAAGTGTTACGTTTTCTCCTTTTGATATTATTCATGCTGATTTGTGGACATCTCCTATCTCTAGTTCACTGGGTCATAAATATTATCTTATCTTGTTAGATGATTTTTCTCATTATATTTGGATCTACCCACTCAAATTTAAATCAGAAGTGTTTGCCAAATTTCTTGAGTTTCGTACTTTTATCAAAACACAGTTTGAAAAAAGAATAAAATTGATTCAGTGTGATAATGGTCGTGAATTTAATAATTCCATGTTTCACCAATTCTGTAGAAATTATGGCATGGTTTTCCGATTCTCGTGTCCCCACACATCGCCTCAAAATGGTAAAGCAGAACGAATCATCTGCACCATTAATAACATGATTCGTACTCTCCTGTATCATGCCTCCCTTCCTCCGTCCTTCTGGGTCTATGTAGTTAAAATTAGAATACGTTCTAAATATTTTACCTACTAGCACCCTTCACAATATGATTCCAATCGAAATTTTATACCGTAGGATCCCCTCTTACGATCACCTAAGAATATTCGGTTGCCTGTGTTATCCCAATCTTGCATCCACTGCCTCATAAATTAGCACCTCGAACTACTCTTGTGTATTCGTAGGTTTTTCGTCTAATCATATGGGGCTGTCTATGATATGACTTATCCACTCATCGAATCCATGTCTCCCGTCATGTCACGTTTGATGAGACCATATTCCCTTTTTTGAATATTCAAAAATTCTGAAAACCGGACTATACCTTTCTTGACGAGCCCAACATCTCCCCCGTCATTCTCAGCCAACTGCACCAGTCAGCCATCGTGAACCCTTCCCTGCCACCCACTGCTGCCACTTCCGCCGTCAGCTCTGCGGCAGTGTCACCGGCTACCACTCAGTTACAGCCATCGTCGGTTGCCACCGCCACTGGCAATCGGTCCAGCCCCTCTGTCTCACCTCCGGTTCTCCGACCCACCACCACCCAGAACCTTCACCCACTGCCAGATGCTCTGTCACTTCCATCAAACAACACTTCCGATAGTTTAGTTACCCACTCATTCCCCATCATCCAACCCGTTACCGAAAACATCACCACAACACCAACACACCACCGCCCCATCCTCAACCTACCGCTGTCACCTTACCCGATGATATCTACCCCACACCATACCACCCAGCCCATATTTTTGACCATACCCGACCCATCGTCGCCCCCACCAGACCTTCCAACAACCCGCACCCCACCTCACCCACTGCCTTGTTCCACCACTCCCCAACCCAGCACCACGTACCAAGTCAGTGACCCGCAACCAACAACACACCCAAATAACCACCCACCCACTGCCCCAATGCACCGAATGGAAACTCGTGCCCAATACGGGATTTTCAAGCCCAAAGTCCATTTTAACCTATCTACACAAATAATTTCCCCAATTCCCATAAACCCCAAATTAGCCAAATTATACCCTAATTGGAATGTGGCTATGTGTGAGGAATTTAATGCTTTAACGAAACAACACACGTGGGATTTGGTTCCTAGACCGGAGGGGGTGAATGTGATCAGTTGCATGTGGCTCTTTCGTCACAAATATAGAGACAATGATGATCTAAAGAGGTATAAGGCGAGACTTGTGGCTAATGACACAAATCAGCAGGAGGATATTGATTGTGGTAAGACGTTCAGTCTGGTTGTCAAATCGGCTACCATTCACACAGTTTTGAGTATAGCCATGGGCAAGCATTGGTCGATTCATCAGCTTGATGTGAAAAATGTGTTTCTACATGGGACTTGAAAGAAACGGTTCACATGCATCAACCACCTGGCTTTGTCCATCCAGCAGCCTCTCAGTATGTATGTCATCTCCATAAGTCACTGTATGGTTTGAAACAGGCCCCCATAGCATGGTATGAATATTTTGCCAAGTACATTATGCAGATTGGGTTTGTATGCAGCAGGTATGATAATTCTCTTTTCATTTTTCATCGAGGTAGTAGCACTACTTACTGTTATATGTTGATGATATTGTTCTCACTGCCTCATCTGATGGGTTCAAAAAATGATATTATTGCTTTACTTAAAACGAATTTGCTATGACTGGCTTGGGCAAGTTGAGTTACTACTTAGGTATATCAGTGACCATATCGACAGATACTATGTTCCTAAGTCAGCATAAGTATGTAGAGGAGATCGTGTATAGGGCTAAGATGGTCAATTGCAAGATCATGCCCACTCCGGTAGATTCTAAATCAAAGCTTAGTGTTGTTGATAGTGCTCCGGTCTCCGATCCTACTCTTTATAGGAGCCTTGCAGGTGCACTTCAATATCTTACCTTCACCAGGCCTAATATTGCTTATGTTGTTCAGCATGTGTGTCTGTTCATGCATGCCCCCATGGAGTTTGACTTCACTGCTCTTAAGCGTATCATCCGATACATTAAGGGCATACTTGACTATGGGTTGCATCTATACCCCTTTGCACCGACCAGGCTACAATCATATACGGATGCAGATTGGGCAGGGTGTACGGACACGCGACGCTCCACCTTCGGCTATTGTGTATTCTTAAGGGATAATCTCATTTAATGGTCTGCCAAGAGGTCAGCCACACTATCCCGCTCGAGTGCCGAAGCAGAGTACAGAGGCGTTGCCAATGTTGTCACTAAGATCTGTTGGCTCCGAAATCTACTTTTGGAGCTCCAGTGTCCCTTACGTACGGCGTCCATCGTCTACTGTGATAACATATCTGTCATATATCTATCTCACAATCCGGTTTAACATCAGAAAACCAAACACATTGAGATGGATATACACTTTGTTCATGAGAAGGTTGCTCTCAGTCATGTCAAAATGTTGCATGTGCCTTCGTCATATCAGTATGTATATATCTTTACAAAAGGGCTTCCCAGACAGTTGCTCCTCGACTTCAGATCCAGTCTTAGCGCCCGGCCTCCTCCCGCTCCGACTGAGGGGGTGTATTAGTGAATATTCTCACAATATTCACCGTATATTATGTAATTATGATTGTTGTATATTTATGGTAAATTAGGATCCTTACTGTATTAGGGTTCCACCTTTGTACAACTATATATATTGTGAATTAATGAGAAGACTCTCCCAGGGAGATTATTACATTCTTACAAAGAGGACTTTTGAATCCTATGATTTTAAACTAAAAATATGTGTAATGTCTCAAACTACATTTTGAATCGTGTGGTCATAAATATATCATGTAGGATGTTAGGTGCAAAAAGTTATTCCCTTCATCCCAATTTATATGGCACCTGTCGTATTTCGAGAATCAAGCGAATTCTTCTTTCTCGGAGGGAGTATTAAGTATAAAAATTGACATTCTTTTTTAAACGGACTAAAAGGAAAAGTAAGAGAAACAAATTAATTGGAGGGAGTATTACTCTTCAAAACTTAGTTCTTAAAAAAGGGCAGTCCAGTGCACTAAGCTCTCGTAATGCACGGAGTCCGGGAAAGGGATCAAAACTTAGTTCTTAATTCCCAATCCACGCTTCCCCCACACCCTAGCTACTTGCTGTTTGTTCATCAGTTGCTTGCTTCCCGATCCCTAAAATCTTCTCCCCTCTAGTCATAAAATGTTTATATATTTGATGCATCCACTAAAATAAGGCACGTAATTTGATCGCATAATTTTCTTAGCGTGTAAGAATTCATTCAAGCATAAAACATTAGACGGCGTTTATTGTTCTTTAACTAGTGTGATAAAGGAACGTGAAGAAGCAATTCTAATCGTTAATATAACAACATGCATTAATTTTGAGCTAATAAGGCACGGTAACAAGCATGCAGCTCAACGATATTGCTGAAAGTTGATTACATCATTTTCTGTAGAGCACATGATTTAGTTACTCCACAAAATATAATGAGCTCCTAGCTCTCTAATACTAGCTGGCATAAAATTTACATTTATAATGTAAATATTGTTTTATATTATGGGTGAATTTTGATATGTAATAGAGTAGCAGATTATAATGTACTTAGCATCTTTATCGAAGTACCAATTAATGCTTATCAAAATTCCACCTATAATTACCTAAGAAGTATGCAACTCATTATGTAAATACTTTGTATACAGTCATGCAAAGAACTTTAACTTGCCAGTATATTGCTTTTACTGGAGCAATGTAAACATCTAATTAAAAGCTACTATAGACTACTAAACACCGAGCTAGAGCTAGACTATCATTTAGTTGAAAAATGAGAGAACTATATATTCATCGAAGGATCCACTTTGATTCTATTTCACTTTTTAGTGTCATCTTCATTCACTTTTACTTCTTAATTAACAAATATGGCTAGACTTGGAGAAAACAACTATCACCTGATATTTCTGAAGTGTAGCAAGCATTAATTTAAATCTCGATTGTCATTTTAAAAGCTTTAATTACTCTTGGTAAAACTAACTTGGATATTCTAATAATAATTTGTTCAATTTTTCCACTGTCAACCATTTTTTTCGTACAAATTTTTTTGGTTTTAGTTGTCCCGTATAAATGTATGTTAAGCAGCTTATATATGTGTAGCATTAACGCATATTATGACCATAGCTATTTGCTCCTTTGATAACGCAAGTCCTTTGTTTTTTTTGGTTGTGTGATAGATAAACGCATACATTACTCGCAGCGCACAAAGATGTCTGATAGGGATTTTGCTCGAGTGCCCAGCTACAGGCAAATAAAAGGGAAACAAGGCAGCTTATCGGATAGCAGCATAAAAACAAAATTCAACACTTAGCTACAGAAGTTGTGTTCCAGGTAATTTTGGCAATAGAGACTGCTGCATATAGATATCGAAGATGCAAAACAAGATGTCAAACTACACACTGCATCCTCAAACAAAATAAATACAACGGATAAGTGAGTTCACTCAGAAATTGTCATCTAAAAATACTGGCTCCAAATCTTTCAAGTTGCAGGCTCTGCAAGCCTCTCGGTCACATTTGCTGGATAAAACTTCAAAGTTTTAGGGTGTATGAACAGTTTTTAGTGTAGTTTGAATCAGTTATCCACTTGCAAGTATCTTTCACCTACAATGTAGGATGATATCCAAGACTGACATTTGCTTCTACTTGGTGCACTACTCTTCTGATACTCCAATCATGGCAGAACTCAAGGGCAAGCCGAAGAGCTGTTCCGAGTCCAAGCACAACTATCACGCCTGCGCATTGCTTCTTGCTTTCAATGTGACAAGGGACACTTTAACAGTTCTAATGTCCAAGTTTTGACAACAGGCGATTAATTAATGAGAAGATGAAAAGATCAAGAGCATGTACCGATTATGATGTTCACAGGCAGTGCAGAGACTCCAAGCGTAATGGATATTAACACATCCAGAAACAGACCACCAATGAGGATACAAAATGCTACCCAAAGAGGATTAAGACAACCCTGTACAAACTGACTGATTTAGAAGTAATACAGAAGACATTGACTTCAAAGCAGGAGCTTGGCGAAGTGTAATGTTCCTTACTCTATCTCGCTCTTGGGAAATATTCGTCCCCCTAAAAGAAGGATCGACTCTCCAAATCCAGTAACTTGTCTGCCATCCATAAAATGATGCAGTCAAAACATAATTAAACTAAGCAGAAGATTTTGCTTCATCGAACAACAAATGTCATGAGTGTTCCACCAGATCTTTAGATGAATTTGGACTTGGCTCAGAGATTTTAATCAAATACTTGGAACAAGGGACTATCTAAATAAGATCCCACCGGTTAATTTTATAGTCTGACATAACAGAATGTGGTTCCACATTATTCCTTTGATTTCTAACATAATATAACAATTTAAATGAGTAGAATATTTGTCATAGAAAAAATAAGGGCATGTCTATCCATATTTTTGGAGCCACAAACTAAAAAAGGAATAAATGAAATTACTATGTTAGGGAATTGGACGTTGGGCCTAACTCAAAAGTGTAAAACTCACAAAAACAGTCAAAACATTCTCTCTAGAAACATAAGCTCTCCGTACACTTTCGAACGTTGGTCCTTAACGGTCACGGCAAACCTCAATTCTGAAGAAAACGCAGGAAAAAGAACCTATGTAACAGCTATTAACCCCTCTACGAGTACAAATTCGCTAATCTCCAACATGCTCGAGACTTGGCAGTCGCCAAACAGACCACTCTAATGGAGAGAGGTTTCCGATAAACCCTCAGCTCAGAATAAAGCAATAACAAAGCAGGTCAAATAGGAAAAAGGAAAGTAGCTACAACAAAATAATATGCTAAGCGAAGAACAAGATACAGTAAATAATAACAGAAACTGAAGGACAAGAAACTACATGATAAATATTACGATTATTAGTAAGGAAGGATAAGTGAGACAACACTTTACTACCTACTGACCTTCTTCCCTAATTTGTGTCCTCCACAACCTCCAATCTAAGGTCATGTTCTCAGTAAGCTACAAATGTGTCATGTCATATCTAACCACCTCTCATCAATACTTCTTCGGTCTACCTCTACTTCTCCTAAAGCCATCCATATCCAACCTCTCACACCTCCGCACTGGGGCATCCGCGCATCTCCTCTTCAAATGTCTGAACCATCTCAGTCTCGAAAGGTTGTCCATAGAAAGAATTAACTCCAGGCTGGCATGGCTTTGAGGTTCACTCAAGATCCGGATTCATATTAATGGGACTTGGCCGGAAAGTGTTCTTGCCTCTATCTCTCGCTTCCTGCACCTTGTCCTCCATCGAGGTCACTCCCACCTTGTCTCGAATATCTTCATTTCTAATCTTATCTATCCTAATATGCCCGCGCATCCACTACAACATCCTCATTTCCACAACTTTCATCTTCTGAACGTGAGAGGTCTGACTGGCCAACACTCTGCCCCATACGACATAGTTGGTCTAACCACCACGTTGTAAAACTTGCTTTTGAGTTTTGGTGGCACCTTCTTATCACACAAGACTCCGGATGTGAGCCTTCATTTCATTCCCCCTGCATCAATACGATGTGTGACATCATCGTCAATCTCTCCATTACCTTGGATAATAGACCCAAGATACTTGAAACTTCCTTTCATTTGGATGACATGTGTATCAAACCTTACTTCCACATCAGCCTCACGTGTCACGTCACTGAACTTACACTCCAAGTATTCGGTCTTCGTCCTGCTCAACATGAACCCTTTAGACTCCAGAGTCTGTCTCTAAACCTCCAGCTTAGCATTAACTCCCCCACTGGTCTTGTCAATCAGCACTATGTCATCTATAAATAACATACACCATAGTACCTCTCTTTGGATATGCCGTGTAACAACATCCATCACTAAGGCAAATAAAAATGGACTAAGAGTTGATCCCTGGTGCAATCCCATCACGACTGAGAAGTGCTCTGAATCTCCTCACTATCCTTACCCGGGTCTTGGCTCCCTCGTACTTCGAAGCACCTCCATAGAACTTTTCTAGGTACTTTGTCGTAAGCTGTTTCAAGGTCGATAAACACCATGTAAAGGTCCTTTTCTCTCCCTGTACTGCTCCACCAGCCTCCTCACAAGATGAATGTCTTATATTGTTGAGCGCCCCGACATGAATCCAAATTGGTTCTCTGAAATTGCTACGCCTCTCCTTACCCTTATCTCCACCACTCTCTCAAACTTTCATAGTATGGCTTAGCAGCTTGATACCTTTATAGTTGTTGCAACTCTGAATGTCGCCCTTGTTTTTGTACAACCGAATCATCGTACTCTACCTCCATTCTTCGGGCATTTTTGCCATCTTAAAAATGACATTAAACAACCTAGTCAAGCCACTCTAAACCTGGCATGTCTGCACTCTTTCAAAATTTCACCAGGATCTCATCAGGCCCGGTCGCTCTTCCCATGTGCATCCTACGAATAGCACCCTTAACCTCATCAACCTTAATACACCTACAATACCCAAAATCGTGACTCATCTCTGAGTGCTCCAAATCCCCCAGCACTATGTCTCTATCCCCCTCTTCGTTCAAAAGTTTAGGAAAGTAAGACTATCATCTCCGTCTAATGAGTGCCTCCTCCACCAGTACTTTGAATACATCATCCTTGATCCAGGATCACGGGCCCTCCTCTCTCTCGCCTTGACCTTGACAAGCTTGTACAACTTCTTATCCCCGTCTTTGCCCTCTAATTATACAAACCTGCGTTCAAAAGCTGTCGTTTTTGCCGCCGTAACCGCTAACTTCGTCTCCTTCTACATAAATGCGTTCATAAAAGATGTGGACATGGAAAAGAAAAAGGAAAATTCACAAGGCCATGATAGCTAGGCAGAACATCAGCAAGAAGAGAAAAACCAGAAAAAAGAATATGCCTAAGAAGAAAAGCAATGTTGTTTTTCAGCCAGCTATAACTCATATAAGAAACAAGTCAAGGACTGCTATATTAGAAGCTAGATCTTCCCAGTCTAAGGGTAAGGATGACACCCAGCAGGATCAAAATGGACAATAATGCAGTTAACAACTCTGCTGATCAGAACAAGGTTATGGATGGGGCAGAACTGAGCAGTCATGTTGGTGAAGTCAATGCCAGAACTGATAAGGTAGGACACAACAGAACAAAGGAAAAATGAAGGACAAAGAGGATAGCATGACAGGAAAATCAGGAAGCAACTCTAGCCATGAGATCACTGGAAGTATGATAATAGTGAGGATGTCATAGAGAACAGTTATCAATCTGATAGTGAAGGCACTGGTCATCAACACAGTTCAGGATGATCTCAATAATATTAATCTATCTATCAGTCGTACTTCAGAACTGAAAAACCAAGAACCTATACAGTTGGTTGTGGACCTTAGGTGTGATCCAACTACAGTATACAAGACAACTTCATGCACAATGAGGAGACCAAATTACTGGAACCCAGAACTGATTCTTCTTTTTTAATAAGGAGATCATATCTCTGACCAAGACAGGGAAGGCAATAACAAAACAAATGACATACAAGGAAAAAGGGGAAGAAGAAGGCAAAGAAAGAAAGGCAACAAGCTAAAAGAAAGGTGCTCTGCCTCATCAAAAAAAGGAGGACAACAGACAAAATAACACTACCAAGTTTCCCATGATTAATGCAATCTATTGGAATATTAGGGGTGTGAGATCAATAAAGGCTATTCATAGACTAAAACACCTTGTCAACATTAACAAAGTGATTTTTGCTGTGATTTCATAACCACCTGTTGATATGAACAATATTGAAGGATACGGGATGTTTTTAGGATTTCAAAACTGTCAAGCCAATAAAAATGGCAAAATATGCTGCTTTTGGAGCTACTTGGATAATGAAACTATATTGTCCAATGATGACCGACAAATGACTCTCACCTACAATAATTCCATGAATAACAACAGTTACTTTATTACTGTTGTCTATGCAAAACGTACATCTTTGGAAAGGAAAGATCTTCGGGATAGCTCAGAAAACATTAGCACCCTCGTAATGGTCCATGTTGCATTGGAGGGGATTCCAATGTCATAATGGATCCAGATGAAAAGCTTGGGAGCAGTCCACACAAAGCTCAAAGTAGTGTGGAATTTATTAGTACTATGGTATACTGTAGATGTACTGACCTTGGCTTTATGGGTCCTAGATATACTTGGTGTGACAATAGGAGACCAAGCATAAGGATCTGGAAAAGATTAGATCGAATTCTAGTCAATAATCAATGGACTCAGAACTACCAATCTTAGCAAACACTTGGGGAGAACAGGTTCAGATCATAGGCCACTCTTGATGAAATACAACAATAATCAAAGAGTTATCAAATACTTTAAATTTTTCAACTTTTCCTGGATGTTGTACAGGATTCGTGGAATATGCAGGTACAAGGTAATGCAATGTGGGGATTACAGTGTAAACTAAAGGTCTTAAGCAAGAAAGTCAGCTTATGGCCTAAAGAGATCATAGGTGTTGTGAATGAGAATGAGAATGTTAGCATCTGAGAAGCAAAGATTCATATTCTTGAAGACCTGGATATCGAGATAACACTGAACAGGGAAGACCTGAGCTTAACAAAGGGCATGCCGAATATATTAAATGGCTGAGTATGCAAGACTCCCTTCTTAGGCAGAAAACTCAGATGACATGGTTTCAGGATGGTGATAAGAACACTAAGTATTTTCATAGTGTTTCTTAGAGACAAAAGAAGGACACTCCAGCTAAATAGAATCAAGAACAAGAGGTAGGTGGATTCAAGGTGATGAAAAAATTTCTAAAGCGGCAATAAACACTTTGATTATCTTTTTAATTTGACTCAACACCCTATAAATCACAGGCTTGGGTCACAGGGTCACATACCCAGTATAATACTATAAATCACAGACTTCTATATTATAATTCCTTCTGATATTACTGATTAAAATAATGAGTTGCTTGACAGGCTACCAGACGAGGTTGAAATAAAGAACGCAGTTTTCAATATTAGTGTTGATAGTAGTGCAGGTCCTGATGGGTGCAACGGGAAGTTCTTTCAGAAATGTTGGGATGTGGTTAAGGCTGATATCATTGATTTTGTGCTAGAATTCTTTAATGGGAAAAAGCTCACTAAATATTTTACACATACTTGTCTTGCTCGTATTCCCAAAGTTGAGTCTCCAGCTAATTTCAGATTTTAGACTTATTAGTCTCAGCAATGTAACTAATAAGATCATCTCTAAGATTTTAGCTAATGGCAAACTTTGCCGAAATTTTTAAAGAGATCCAATGTCCAACATTCATCCAAAACCATTGCTATCCAAACAAAAATAGATACTTACAGGTGCATGAGACTCTGGAGATGCCACATTTGCAGCTACTTGCCTGCATAAATGGCAAACCTACATCAATATACTGTCTTATAGGGAAATACAGGATTAAAATGCACTTAGTCTACCACTTACTGGCATATTTCACATATATTTGAACCTCTAGTATTAAACCATGTTTCTATGCATGTCCGATGTGCTTTTGCCAATCCACTACGACAGTGGCATCCAAGATCAATCAACTCTTCCTCCTTTTCCTCTTGACATACTCTGCAAGAACATCACAGAATAAATTTCAAAGAATTTCAATACTGGACCAGAGCCTCATTCTTTATATTTTAAAAGCTGCTTCAGAGAATTTCCAATGTGAGTACCTAAAAAACTTCAAAGCTAGGTACTCTGAATATGGAAATCAAAAAATAAAAATAAAAAGACTGTCACTCTCAATTTTAAATTAAAAAATAAACGCTTAATACATAGTCATCCCTGAAATTTGCCGGGGTATTCCATTTAGACACTCGAACTAAGCCTTGTTCCAACTAAACACCCCAACTCCTAATAAAGTGTCACAATTAGACACCTCCGGTTCAAATTTTCAAAAAAAAAAATTGTGTATTTTCATTCGTCGGTAGTTAAGTTAACCACATAAAATGTCATCTCCTGTAATTATACCTGTCAACCTCAAGTAGAAAATGCATGGGGTTTTACGGATTATTGAGGCAAATGCGTATAATTAAAGGAGATCACATATTTTATGTGAAGTTGGCAATGTTCAGCATTGACAAGAATAGCAGTCCTGGTCCAGATGGATATGGAGTGATTTTTTTAAGGAGGATCGAGAGTAATTAGGCAGGAAGTCACAAGTGTTGTGCTAGAGTTCTTTAATAATGGTAAACTGTTAAGACAAGTTACTCTACCATTCTTTGATCCCCAAAGTATCAGTTCCCCAATATGCTAGTCAATACAGGCCCATATCTTGTTGCAATGTCCTATATAAATGCATTTCTAAAATAATATGCATGAGATTGAAGAAAACAATTCCTACTGTTGTGCCTGAAAACAAAGCAGATTTTGTAGCTGGGAGATCTTTGATACTCAATGTTTTAATATGCCATGACTTGTTGAGGCATTACAATAGAAAGACTTCTCCTAGGTGTTTTATGAAGGTTGACTTAAGAAAAACCTATGACATGGTAAGTTGGGAGTTTATAGAAGAAGCACTGAGGGGTTTTGGCTTTTCAGGATACTTTGTGCAGCTGATCATGACGTGTTACTGTGACATCTACTACTTTTACTGTTAAAGTGAATCGAGTAGGACATGGATATTTTGAAGGAAAGAGGAGCCTTAGGCAGGGGGATCCCATGTCACCACTGTTATTTGTGGTGATGCTGGAATGCCCCTCCAGAACTCTACAAAAGATGAGTGAATTACCCCATTTTCAGTTTCATTCTATCTGTAAATCCTCTAAACTGACTCACCTTATTTTTTGCTGATGATTTGATGATATTTTGCAAAGGAAATATGAGTTCTACCCCAAGAGTTATGGAGGCTCTCAGGCATTTCAGTGATGTCACAAGGTTGGTGGCCAGCTAGCTTAGAGAAATCAAAGACTGCCTTTGCCATCAAAGAAATTGAATAAAATGGAGAGCCATCAGTTAGTTGAGAAGATAACCTCAAGAATCAAAACTGCCTGTTCTAGGCAATTATCCTAAGCTGGTAGACTTCAAATTGTCAATGCTGTACTTTTTTCTATCTATAACTCTTGGGAGGCTGTGTGTTGAAAGAAGTAGACAAACAGTGCAGAGAACCTTTGTGGGGTAGAACTAAAGAGAGGAGGAATATGGCTATAGTGGCATGGGAAAAAGTTTGTACACCAAAGAAGTATGGTGGCCTGAATGTAAGAAGCTGCAAGACCTGGAATGTTTCCTCTGTTGGAAAATTGTTATGGCAATTAGCTACCAAGCAGGACCTACTTTGGGTTAAGTGGGTTCATGGAATATATAGAAAGTCTGATATGGAAATATGGGATCATACTCCAGTTTTTGACAGTAGTTGGTATTGTAGGAAGTTGAAATCACTGAAGGAGCAGATAATGCAATGGTACAATAGGGGTACATACCAGCTTACTCCTGGCAATTATTCAGCCTCCCGGAGTTATATAGATTGATCGGTCAGCTGCCTAGAGTGAAAGAAGCAGGGCTCATTTGAAACTCGGTCATGCCGCCTAAACATAGAATGATCTTGTGGCTTGCTTCTCAGAATAAGTTGCTTACAAACGAAAGAATGCAGAGATTGAATATCCCAGTTGATGACCTAAAATGTTGCTTGACTGATAACGATGAAACAAAAAATCAGACATTTGTTTGCTAGATGTGGATGGTTTTCAGAAGTGAAGGATACAATTTCTACTTGGACAGGAATGAATTTCCAGCACAGGGGAGTGACACAGAGTCTTCACTGGATTCAGAGGAGAAGATGGAAGAAATTTTACAAGGAAGTAGTATGATTTATCATACATGGCAAGCTAGAAAATGGAGGATTTTCAGAAACATTACTGTAAATACAAGTTTCGCCACAACCAGATCCAAAGGGAGATTAAGGAGAGGATAGATATGTTACAATGCTCAACAAGAGCTCACTGATTCTTAGACTTTGTAACTAGTTTGCTAGTTTTGTTTTTCCCAGATTGAGGTCTAGATGTTTGCTGCACCCTTCTAGAAGGTGGTGGTGACACTGGATGCTCTTTAGTTTGGTAAAGTTCTCTTGTTGGAATGGTAATATTTTAACAGTTTATTACCAGAAAAACTTAACTATCTAATAGACGAATGAAAACACAAGCCAATGTTTTCCAAAATTTGAACCGAAGTGTCTAATTGGAACACTTTATCAGGAGTTGAGGTATTCAATTGGAACAGGGCTTAGTTCGAGTGTCTAAATGAAATATCCTCACAAGTTTAAGGGGCTACCTATGTATTAAGCCAAAAATAAAAGGTCATGTTGTTGTAGCATGTTCTGAATCATTACCAACTAGAAAGCCATAAAGTACTACAAATATAAAAAAAAGAGACTACCTTAAAACGTCCTTCCCTTTTGCAAATCTCATAGACTTAATCAACGAGGATTTGCTAGCCTGTTTTAATTTTGTTATGGAAATCAATGTAATTCTTTTTTTATAAATATAAGAAGTGGACACTGATTCAAATATAAATCCTGTAAGCATTCTGATCTCACATATTTCAATGTTTCCTTTTCAATTTTTAATCCCTTGTAGTTATGTTATGCACTCTACCATTCAACTACATAAAGTGATGTATAATGAGCACTACCACTACTCAGATCATGATTATAAGAACATATCAAATTCACAGAAGCTCATGATGCAGAGCTAAATCCTAGCGAGAACAAAAGGTTATAGTGTCAATAAGGAAGAAGGTATGGGAACTTCGGACATGATTACAGAAATAGATCTTTCTACAACAGCTCTGGAAGAAAAATCTAAATCATGGTAGAACAAGAGATCTTCCAAGAAGGTCTCACCAAGCAAGATTTCTTCTTTTGGGTTATTCAATCCAGTTGTGGTTACAACGCAAACGTTGCATATAAAAAGGGCTAAATAAGGATCAAAAAGTTTGAAAAATATAGTGTTGATACTAAAACTTCTTTTTGTTGATAACCGTAGTGTCCAGGCCAGCTTACGCGAACCTGGACTAACTCCACGAGATACTTGCCACCTCCCACCAGCAACAGATACCAGGTAATTCTGTCCACCAATGCTAGGACAGATGGAAAGAAATCACCTAGTGTTTTTTGTCTCTGTTGGAATTTGAACCTAAGACCTCATAGGTCTCAACTCACTTCATACTAAACGTTACATGGTGCTTATGAGAAATTAGTAAAGAAATATATCGAAAATCGTAATCTTTATGCAAGTAGAAGAGCTAGAAACCTGCATTGTTCATGAAGACTATGATTCCTGGATAAGTAAGGCTTCTTAGGAGACTCTACAATTGCTATTTTATCAATGGTGGAAATATTCCCAACTTGGTTTGTGGTTAGTGTGGCAGCCTGGGAGTTGAGTGATTCGCCTGCAGAAACCATTATGGTGAGTACAGATTGATCCACTCTTTCGGTAGCTAAGTCGTGATTGCTGGCCTCTGCACTCTGCTTTTCAATATCAGATGGATCATCGCAGTCGGTTCTATCATGCCGGACTAGACCGACATCTTGCATTGGTAACAAATATAAAAGGACCAAGCCAAGCCAACACGTTGCTATCCTTGTGTAACCCTTTTTAACATTCCTCCTATACAACAAAACAAGTTCAGACTCAATACAACAACAATAACAAACCCAGTTTGGTCCCACAAGGTGGGGCCTGGGGATGGTAGGATGTACGCAGACTTTACCTCTACCTTTGTGAGGTAAAGGTTGTTTCCGGTAGACCCTTGGCTCAGAAGAAAGGCTCAGACTCAATATAAAGCTGAAATTATTTAGTTCACTATACCCTATACCAAGTAACAATCTGAATCAAGCAAACAATTTGACTTGTGTAAATGCAAATTTCAGACATTGTGAGCATAGAAACCACGTGAATTCTTTTTTGGTTTTCAATGTTTACTTATGCACATTTACATAAGCACACACACGTCAGTATCTAACAAAGATGAATCAAAGCTCGTAAATTACGAACCAACTGATCCATCTAAGTTAGAAGCAAATAAGATACTGAAATTGAATACCCCTCAGTTTAAAAATGTTTGTATTACTTTCATTTTTTATCCGTTTAAAATGTTTGTTCCTTTCCTTTTTTGGCAACTTTTTAAATTCAACTTTACAATGGCATGTTTAAGAGCACAAGATTAAAGGACATTTTGATATATTTTTCAAAAATCTTGTTTACTTTCTTAATTCATGTCAAAACCAAACAAACATTTTGAAAAGGGAGCAGTATAAAAGAATACGTTTTTTTAGCAGAATCCACATCGAAAACAAGTAGAACGAAAAGAATGCAATTAAACGTTTCAATCCCTCAATTGTCATCCCAATTAGATTTTTGTGTGTTTAATGGATGTTTTTAAGTTTAAAGCGACCTGTGAAGCAAGAAATAAAGGCAAGTAGAAACATTGTTAGGTAAGAAATAAAGAGAGACCTGAGGGGAGTGGTGAGTGTTGTTGATTCAATGGAAAGTGGAAAATAGTTGTGGAGCGGACGAACCACCAGTATCTCTAACACTGGAAAAATAAAAATGTGATTTAATCAGTAGATGCGGTAGTTACTCTAAGATCTTGTATCTTGTAGTTTTCGCTAGGAAATGTCTCACATAATTATTATGAGATATCATTTGAAGAATTGAAATATAAAGGCTAGGGTGTTTATGGGTAGGTTTTTTTATTAAAACCAAAATCAAATTAATATAATCAATTTTTTAATTATTAAAACCAAATCAAATCAAACCAAAATACATATTCATTGATTTGGTTGTTGTCGGTTTAGTTTGGTTTGATTCGGATTTTCAGTTTTTAAGAAACTTAAAATGTATTTCTTTCTTTCACTTTTTTCCTATGATTACGAAAGACTTTTTCATTCTTTTTGTGAAGTCCCAATAATAATAATAATAATAAAAACCATCTGCGCATTCCTCCCCATTGTTCTCCCTCACTTGCACGTCCCCCTCCCCTTTAATCTCCCTCAACCTCTTTTCCTTCCACCTCCCACAAGTTTCACACACAACTCACTATATATTCTGCATAGCACAAAAGAAAGCACTTAGCTCAAAGAAAAAAATTAGAAAAATACCAAGAGAGCAAGAAGAGAAAGGATTAGTTGGAGTTTGAAAGTTCATTTGCAGTACGAAGTGTGAGTTACGGTTCGAGGGTCATAACCTTCACAAGTGGGAAGAGCAAAAAGTTGAAAGAAAGGAACATTATTTGAATCTTCTGAAAGATGACAATTTAAATATATTTATATATGTGTGAGTGTGTGTAAGTTTAGTCATACATTTGAGATGATAGAAATCTTGGTAAGGTAAATAGTTTTGCTATCACCTACGGGGCTATTCAAATATACTTGCCTTCGGGGCTATTCAAACACACTTGCCTTCGGAGCTATTCAAACACACTTGCCTACGGGACTATAATTGAAATGCATTGGATCAGGTTGCACACACCGCAACAAATATTTATAATATGTGATATGAGATAAGGTAGGTGTATTGGTTAACTAAGTATTCCCCTAGGACGAGTTGGGAGGAAATTTTATGTGTGTGAATATGTATGGGCTTGTACACCGACAGTGTTGAAACATGTTTTCATGAAATGCTTATTATGTTCATAATATGAATGTACTTAAAATATTGTGAGGATGCTTTGAATTTTAGGGCGAGGTTATCACTCAACCCCGGATGGTAGGGCTGACTCTTTTATTTAACATTGTTTCAGAAAAGCGTGATAGAGGAAAAGCTCCGCAACAGGGCTAGCGATCGTCCCGCAGCCTTATTGTCCCACCAATCCACTACTTCGGATTTGGTGAAAGTTGTTCTAGATTAAGTAGGTTTGAAGAACCAAGTTTTCGTTATCTCGGGGAATGCCCCACACGAGACTGTTTTCTTTTGAGATTCGAATGTTTTTATTCTGTATTTGAACTTCTATCGAGTCTAGAAAATTTGGGATGCTCGAGTATGGGCTCATGCTTTCATTAAAGAAGTACATGATTATATTATTTTCGCACCTAGATATATGTATAATTTAGGAAGAAAAGAGATTAATGGTTCGCCTGGGAAGGGATAGTTGCCCAAGTGTCATCACGCCCTAAGGAAAGACTTGAGAAAAGATAGGGCGTGACACTTTTCCAACTTATAATCTTTTGTTATTACTTTTTTTTTTATTATGGGAGCTATAAATTTTTTAGATTGTGAAGAAAATATCTATCTATAAGTTTTAATCAAGTGAATAAAGTTTAGAAGAAACACCATCTTTTTAAGGTAAACCTCATAAAAATGTTTATTTGAATTAATGAGATTGGATTTCATGGATCTCTTTAGTTAGAAATAAGCTTAAGGTGTAAAGTTCATTAGCCTATTAGAAATACAAAAAAATTGATAAAAATAAATAAAATATTTAAAATTTCTTATAAAAATTAATATCTTATATATATAATTATAAAAATTATGTATATGATTTGTCGGCTCGGTCCGGTTTTTTCTTCGGTTTGTTTTTTAAAAAATCAAAACCAAATAAAATATTATCGATTTTTAAAATTTAAAACCAAATCAAACCAAATTCAAACCACTATCGGTATATTTGATTTGATTTGCGGTTTGGATGGGTTTCTAATCAAACGGTGAACATCCCTAATAAAGGCATATATGTAAGGAAAAGCGAATGACTAATTTCACAAAACTTAGTATACATCCCTTTGTTCAATTTATGTCGCTTAATTCAAAGTATAAGGATTAAACTAATTAATGTTCGGTGTGTATTCGGACATGAAATCTTCACTTTTTTAAAAGTAAAAATTTACATATTTAGAGACTAGATAAAAAATAACTATAAGGTAACTATTTAAAATATTCAAATTTTTAAAAAAAAAGTTATAATAAAAATGTTATATTTTAAATCTCCAAATAAGACACATAAACTCCAAATAGTAACAACAACAACAACATATTTAGTTGAATTCCATAAGTGGATTTTGAAAATGGTAGGATATACGCAGATCTCATTCATACCTTTTTAGGGTAGAGTGGTTGTTTTCAATAGACTCTGACTAAAAAGAAGATAAGAATTCGAAGCATGGTTGCAAGAAAATAAGGCAGCAAAATAAGCAAATAAAGCAACGGTTAGTAATAAACACTGAAAACGAAGAAACCACTCGATTACAAAAATAATACTACTGATAAGGAGAAGCGAAGAGAGGTTAGCCCCCTGCCTCTCCCACATGAAATGCGACAACACTCGGCTACCTACTAACATTCTACCTTAATTCTCGACCTCCACACCTTCTTACTTAAGGTCATGTCTTCAATGCTGAAGTTATGCCATGTCTTGTCTAATCACCCAAGTTCTTATTCGGCCTACCTTTGCCCATCATAACCCATGTTATAGCTAATCTCTCCCACCTCCTTACTGATGTATCCACACAACTCCTCTTCACATGCCCAAACTATCTCAGTCTCACTTTCCTTATCTTATGTGATACGTCACTCCCATCTTACCCCATATAAATTATTTCTAATCATATATTTCCTAGTATGCCCATATATCTATCTAGGCATCCTCATCTCCGTTATATCCATCTTCTGAACGTAGGTGTTTTTCACTAACTAGCATTGTGCCCTAATGCAACAGAATTGGTGAATCACCTGTTACATCCAGTAGTTTCGCGTCCCGTCGTGACGTCAATAGATACCGAAGTCCCGAGAAGACATACGACCCTACAGAAGCATAATGAAGGTTTACATCTTGATTATGAGGATACCGGAGTGTTCGAGAGTCAAACGGATCAAAGGAAATACATTTTGACGAAATTGGAAAAACTAGACATTTGACGGGAAAGTCGATGGACCGTCAAGTATTTTGACGGACCGTAAAATACTTTGACGTATAGTCAATTTTCTAACTGAGCCGTCAATTTTTCCCGGAAGTTTGATGGGAAGATTTATGGACTGTTGAAGTATTTGACGGTCCCGTCAATCCCACCGTCAAATTTTGGGGGTTGAGAATTTTTCGGGTATAAAGTCGATTTTCCTGATTTTTCATTCATTTTTCATCGAGATTAGACAAAAACACCTCATAATTCTCTCTAAGGAATTCCATAACATCTAAGCTCAATTTCAAGGTAAATCGCATAAGATTAACGTGATAATTCTCGTAGTAATCGAAGAAAGCATCTTCTCCGTATTGAATTGGGTTTGGAAACACTTGAAATTGGGAAAACTTGTTGTTTCGCGAAAGTTTGATTGTGTTGAGGTAAGATTCATCCGCTTTTATCTATATATGTAATTAATTAATGATTTGAGATAAGTGGTGAAATAATTTTCATAATTGAAACCCGTAAATCTATGAAATTGTGATAAGTTGAGTTGTGGGCTGATTTTGTTGGAATTGTGAGCTAATATTGCTTAACATATTGATTATTGGTATTGTAAACCTAAGAGGGTATATTTTGAATATGGATTGGATGTTGATATCGACCTTTTATTTGTTATAAATATTCGATCGTGAAGAGTACGAGAACTTATATCACGACATATCACTTCATTGATAAGGTATGTAAGGCTATACCTTTCTTTCAAAGCATGAAATCCTAGAAGTTATCATTTTCGAAAAGCAACGCCAAAAGCCTGGTCCTATTATACCTTGAAGTCTCTTGTCGAGAAGTATTCATTGAATATTCCAACTCTTAAAATCCTCGTGTTGGTTACTGATCGTATCCTAAGCCTTCGAAAGGAAGCTTCCAGGAGATAATCGTCGAGTTGACTAAAAGTCATTTTAGGAGTTAAGTTAAGAAGTTTATGAGTTTCAGAAAGGGCTAACGAGCCGTTATTAGTATAGCCTGTTGTTTACACCTCAATTTACGTTGGTATTGACATATTTTCATTGCCATTGATATCATGCATACAATCATGACTATATAGAGGATCGGGTTGCACGTTCCGCAATAACTGCATTATATAGAGAATCGGGTTGCACGTTCCACAATATATATATATATATATAGGATCAGATTGCATGTTCCGCAACATATACATATAATGAATCGGGTTGCGCGTTCTGCAACACATGCATAAACCAGCAATCATATTGCATTGCATATTCATACATATAATCAAGATTAAGGACATGTTATACATCACACTATAAGACGAGGATAGTTCATACAGTAAACAACCTATCCAGACAGGTTGTATTAAGTTTCGAGTTTCCTTATTCGCCACATGTGGCCCAGGTTGCTTATGCTTTTTCTTACAGCTAATCGTTTCACATTGCTTATATGCTTTTCTTTACAGCTTACAACTTCATATTGTTATTCATGTTTTTACATACTCAGTATATTATTTCATACTGACGTCCCTTTTTTCGGGGATCGCTGTGTGTTTATGCCACAGGTTCTGATAGAGATTCTGCTAGGCCACCACAATAGGAGTTGTCGAGTTCAGCCGTCAGTAAGTAAGTTTTGCCTTTCCGGAGCTTCCTGGTCATAGATGGAGTATTTTGTAGAGTTACGTACATCATGGGTAGGTCGGAGCCCTGTCCTGGTCATATGTCAGTTCAGTCGCTTGTAGAAGCTCACATACTTGCTTTGATATGTACATTGTTGGTGTACAACCTTTTCAGCTAAGTTATCTGTTGTCAAACCATGTTGTGACCTTGTCGGTCCCATTGTATATATATGTGTTGGGTTAATCCCTCCTATCCAGAGTTGTTATTGTGGTATAACCCAGTACTACCTTATCAGCCGAAAGTTCTGCTTATACATGAGACTGGTCATCAGAGTGGTACACTCGGGCCAGCAGGGCACGGGGGCCGACCACGCCCCCTAGCTTGGGGTATGACATCACCAGTTTGTAGAACTTACCTTTAAGCCTTGGCGACACATTTTATCGCATAGTACTCTGAATGTGAGCCTCTATTTCATCCACCCGCTCCAATATGGTGTGCGACATCCTAATTGATTCCTCCATCTTCTTAGATTATGGACCCAAGATACTTAAAACATTCTTTCTTGGATATGACTTGTGCATCGAGCCTCACTTCTACCTCTGCCTAATGTGTTACGTCACTGAACTTGCACTCGGGTACTCTGTATTTGTCCTGCTTAACCTTAAACCTTTATGGATCGTTTCGTAGCTAGTTAGGAGTAAGTTATTCATGTATTAAAATCATGCATAAGTAATATTATATTTAGTAGCTAGTTATGAGGTGAACTATTCATGTATAAATTAGTACGGTGTTTAGTTTGCAATTTAGAAATCCGCATAACTAATATATCTATAAGTTACGAGGGAATTTATGTATTATTTTATGCAAGAAAAAGGTGGAATAGCTAATACGTAAATAACTAATACATACAACAACAACATACCTAGTGAAATCCCACAATGTGGGGTCTGGGGAGGGTAAAGTGTACGCAGACCTTACCTCTACCTTGGTAGGTAGAGTGATTGTTTCCGAGAGACCCTCGGCTCAAGACAAAGCACAAGCACTAGCAAAGCAATAGAAACGGTCAGATCCGAATAAGAAATTTAAAGCAATATGAAAATGCTGGTATCAAAAGCGAATAAGCCATTATAGTGCATTTTGAAAAAAAAAAAAATAACTAACACAGGTAAATAAGATAAATAAAGTACACTAGAGAACACATAGCAGCAGAAATCAAATGACAGGGGACTATAAAGCAATATTGCGCCTATTAGTATGATAGGCTAAGCAGACCTACAATAATAACACTACAACTATCAGTTTGTAAGCGTAAGTAGGACTACACTGGACTACCTACTACCCTTCTACCCTAATCCGTGTCCTCCATAACCATGCGTAACTAAATCCTGCATAACTAATACCTGCATAAAATAATACATAGATTCACTTATAACTAACTAGCTACCAAACGACCCCTTCAGACTTTAGGGCATGTCTCCAAATTTCAAGTCTATCGTTAACTCCACAACGCATCTCATCAATCAATACTATATCCTTTGCAAAATATATACGCCACGACACATTCTTTTGGATATGTTGTGTCAATTTATCCATTACTAAAACAAACAGAAACAGACTAAAATTGATTCCTGGTGCAGCCCCATCACGGTAGAGAAATGTTTTGAGTCTCCTTCCACCCGGGACGGAGCCGAACACAGTAACTTAAGAATTTTTTTGAATATATACAAAATTATTAATTTAGAACCAATAACTTAAAAAAATTAAAATCTCGAATATATAAACTTTAAATTTTGGCTCCGCCTCTGCCTTCCCCTGTTCTTACCCGAATCTTGGCTACATCGTTAATTGCCTAATAGTATAAGCTAGAGACGTAACTGAGAAACATAAATAGAAAGAGAAGGGAGCAAGATATATTTGGACACTCTCTTTGTGAAATGACATTTCATTCTCTTATCCGCAACATAGGCGTGAAATAAGGCACATCGACATGAGCAGGCTTGGTGTATGCGGCCCGTCGGTGAGCCTATTTCCAATTCAAAGGCCCAGCTCTATTTGGCGTTTGAGAAGAAAAGCGACTCCAAGGTGCTCAGCAGAAGCTAGAGATGATGAAGTGGATTACAAGGTGCTCACTTCTGTCACAAGTAATTATAATAACATAGTAATCCTCGACACTCCCGACTCAAGAGTCCTGCTTCTCGACTCTTCCAGTACGTTCTCTTCTCATCACTACCAGTTGGGAATTTGATGCAAGTCAGTATTTCTGTTGCTTTTTATGTTTATGGAGAGGGTAGCTCCAGAGCTGAGCCAGTCGGCGAAAAATTACATTGTTTGACAGGGGAGTTTAAGAAATAAAGAAAGACTTTTAAATTTTGTGGTTTAAAATAAGTCAAAAATATTTGTATGATTTTGAACCGATTCAAAAGGAAAGTGTGTTGTATAAATTGAAACAGAGGGAGTATTATGTATCAATTTCCCTATTTTGAACCCCTTAGTCCTGGCTCCGCCATTAGCATAGCTCTAGTGATATTGAAGCTTTAAGGTGCTCTCTTCTTGCCATTCAAGTGCTAAATGATCTCATGGAACGAAGAAAAGAACAATGGAAAGAAAAATTGTGCTTTTCAAGAAAATAAAGAATGGCTACTATAGACATTTTGTCAAACAGTTGTCATTTGGTGACTTATTTTTTCTGAAGATTTTATGCTTTATTTTGCTGGGACAGATAACGTGCATAGCATCCTTCACAAGGGAAAGAAGTGGACTGATGCATACTGGGTATACCATTGTTTTTTTTATTGCCTTCTTATTAATATCTATAGTATTCTCATAGTTTTCTAATTCTCGCATATTGAAATCAAAATGCATGGTGAGCATTTATCTGTGGATTCAACAACATTTAATATTTGTTTAACTACTAAATGCTTCATAAAATAATTATGCTGCACACTTTTCTGAGTTATGAAAATTGGTATCTGTGTCAGAGAGGTTCAGGTGTTGTTGCTATTGTTGTTGTGTGAGAGAGGTTCCGGTGTTGGATGACATTGTGGGAAGTAATAAAAAATCTGAGTTCAGCGTCCAAATGACTGAAACGGTGCACAACATTCGTGCGAAAATTCAGGACATGACACGATGAAGGCCAATCTAATGTGCATTTCAAATATCTTTAACTGTCTAATTTAGTCAATCCAGCATGGGCAGGCAACTCTTCGGGGAATTGTACTTTTCTGTTGTATGGTTTAGGATCATTGATCCTGAGAGTTAACCGTACAATGCATATGTAGTGCAATGAATCTCCTAATGTTGTGCAGTTTCTTCTGTTTGATTACCAGGATGAGTTTGCCACCTTGCCGGCCATTGTTCCAAAGGGTCCCGTTGCAATCTTTGGCTTGGTAATTTAGGTTCTTTTAATGATTTTTGACAAATTATCAATAACAAAATTAGTTATTAACTAATTCAGTTTTGAAAACTTACTGTCTCTTTATGCGAGATTAAACTGATGTCTCTTTCAGGGGGGCGCAACTGCTGCACATTTGATGCTTGAACTATGGCCTTCTTTGCGGCTTGTTGGATGGGAGATAGATGAAATTGTAATAACCTCTCATTGTCATTTCTTAGCTTTTCTCCTTTCAAGAGCATATTTATATTTTGATATTTCAAATGCAATTTTTCTCTGGTATATCTTGGACCTTGATGCATCACAATAAATAAAGAAAAATATAAATCTAGAGGGGTAATATAGTATGATGCTTGCTTCTGTTTTTTCGTTCCAATAAGAGTAATGAGTCATTCCAACTGATCCAAAAAAGAAAAAAAAGTACTGAGTCATTCCACAACTTTCCAGAGTGTTAAATTAGTTTTCTATTAATTTTGTAAGGAAGCACCTTTGTTGCATCCGTTATTTTATTGTCAAAACCATGCGAAACAGAGAGGACGGTGGTATGAAGCCTGATTTCTTGCTATTTTTATTTGAATAAGTACCCTTTCCTTTACACTAAGATGCATCCTATAGAGCCACCAGAAAGAAAAATCCCTTTACAGTGCATAACTTACGAAAAGCAGTCAATCTACTGTGGAGATATGTGCATAGACATATAGCTCCAATCCAAAAGAAAAGAATGATGTTGAAGTTTAGGCAATTATAAGAATTCTAAGCATCGTTAAGGAGATTATTATTTTTTTGGAAAAAAAAATATATGCACTGTGTACAACAAGCTTAGCCAATGAGACTTATTCAACCTCTTGTTGCAGACTTGCAGTCAGTAAAAGGGCACTGCATAGGGTCTGTGACTTGGCAACTGGCTATTATGATTCAAATTGGATAATTTTTGGATAAAAGGCAGTTGGTGAACATCAAACGAGGGAACACTAAATGCCTTAGCTTCTGCGAAATTATTATTTCCAAAACGAAAATAGGAAGCATAAAGAAGAATCATAATTCCTTGAGAAGACATTAGAATATTACTTGAGGCAGGATTAAGAGAAATGTAGCTATCAATATTGAAATTCAAAATGTTAACAGGTGTCAATTGAAACTGGCTTCTATTGTATTGAGGAATTGAGCTTTCACAAAATCATAATGCGCATGTGAGCATAACAGAACTTCCTTTTGGGTTTTCATCCGATTTTGGCAGCCCTTGCCATTCCTACAGGATGCAAATCAGTTCTAATTGTTTATTAAGTTTTCAGTGTTTATTATGAAAGGAATTCATCTTGTTCTCTAACCTATGTGGAAGTTATGTAATGATCTTAGTGACTGAAAGTTGCATGGAATTCCGGGGTTGAATGTAATATAAATGACATAGACCTTTAGTGATTTTCATTATACATCTCTGAGGAGGATATTATACCTAGAACCGCCTCTAATTTAGAAAGGAATATATCTCTGATGCTTTTAAAACCTCAATTAAAGCTTATTGTACATTGTTCCCTCTTCAAGATAGAGGCCATGATCGATAATGCACATGCTTTATCGACTTGGTGCCTGCCGTAAAGAGACTCTAAGCGAGTGGAGCACCAAGCCTATCTTGCACCTACTTTGAGGACTTAAGCACTCCTCAAGCTATGTTTTTGAGTTCTTGGTCGAGGCTAGGCTACTAGCATGTGCTAATGCAGCAAATATACCAATGCCAAAAGTGTAGTATTTGAATTGTAAAATACTAGTTTAGGAGACTTATGGGTTTCTCCTTAGCGGAAGCGGATCTGCAGCAACCACGACTCGTGTCACCGGTCGTCGGAAATCCTCACGAAGCGGATGGATCCCCTTTGTCCACAGCCTAGATATCCATTCTTATGCAGAGATAGATCTTATGCCGAATCAATATTATGGATAAACCTTTCTTAAGCACCCATAATGGTGTTTATATAGGCTAGCTCCGGGGTTTAATATGTAGGAATATTTGACGGGCTTGTGGGCCATCTAAAACCCCTTATGGGTGGACCTGATCCAATAATAATTTCCAACAAAAAGAAATTGCACAAGTTATGAAAACTGTATAAGTCGTGGAAGAAAAGAAGAAGAGACAAAACTCTGATTGAAATTTTGTTGGTTAACGACACACTAAAGAGACCTTTATATAGGAATTTTTAGTACTAACATGAAAAAAAGAAAGTTTCCGAATTCGTGGGATTCCTAATTATTATACTATAGTCATTTAGAGTAGTTTACTTTATATTCTCAATGATTCTCTTGACTTTCAACATGCCCCTTAATTGATGTGGTGAAGCAACCTGAGTTCGCATTTTAAGATAAGAGATATTGAAAACAGATTGTACAATCATCCAAATAGTACTGTTAGAATAATGAACAATCACCAGAAAGAAAAATGGTGCTAGAATCCTTTCCTTTAAAAGTCACTAATAATTGCAAATAATAGAAGTGGTTCTTGCAGTATGACAGAAAATAATCTATTCTGTCATTGAAGAATGGTGTTGTGACACAAATCTCCTTGGTATCATTGAACTAGCTTGAATTGGTGCTCAAGAAACAACTGGAAAAGTTTCCAGAAATGTGATAGGAAAAGTTGTCAGAATAGTGACCGTAATAAGTGGTGCGGTCAGAATATCTACCAGAAAGGTGCAGTGCTGTTGAAAGTTGGAAGGGCCGCCTGAAAGAGGCGCTGACTGCTGGAACAGCCACTGGAACACAATATTTTTAATGATTCTCTTCACTCTCAATAATTACATGATCATTTAGAATATTTTTTCACAGTATTCTTGATGATATTTTTAGTTCGGAATTTTGTGTGGGGTTTAATAATATCATCTGGCACCTAAAGCTAAATTATTCAAGTCATTGTGCAATTCAGCATATTTGATTTGTGAAAATGAGTTATTATATGGCTTTTCTCATTATTCCAGTTGATTGGAAAAGCAAGAGAATATCTTGGGCTCTCTGATCTGGAGAAGCATACTGAAGGTGGAGGTGTGTTGGAAGTTCATATTGGAGATGTACTTTCTCCATCTGTTACTATTCCTGGAGGTTATGCAGGTATATTATCTCAGACATGTAACCCTTTGTCGACCTATTAATTGCGTTATGATGGAAGCGAAGTTCTTATCCTCCAGCAAATGATTGTTCTCGCAGCTGGTTCTGCAGCTGAAGCATTTCAAATAACATTCTTTCCTGGGAGCCCCTTCTCTGATATATCATAATTTTTAACTTGTTTTTCCATGCATCATAAGTGAGCATTCGGAGATTTTGATAGTGAAACATTCCAGGTGTGACTTCTATCCGAAGTTCACTTATTTTCTTCAAAATGATAATTTCAGGTATAATAGTTGATTTGTTTTCTGATGGAAAGGTTTTGCCACAACTGGAAGAGGTATGCTCAACTGCACAAATTTGATAGTCATGCATTTGTTGTGACTTGTGACACTACTTTTACAATACAATGCTTATATATCTTTTCATCAAACTATGTAGTTGAGAATAGTATCTCTCTTCTGAATAATTACATGTGGATTTTCTTTTTGGCTGCTACTAGAGTTGATGCTTGAATCAACCCATTCAGGGCCTTAGGCACCCGATTGGGAATGTGGTAGAGAAGTATTTTTAAAAAATTTATAGTAGCATTTCATCGTACAATTATTTTACAAAGTACCTTGTGTTTAATATACGGAATTAACCATTAAAATTTGCTTTGATTTTCCTGATATAGTCAAGATGTGCAGAAGCTGGTCTGAATATTACTGATATAAAAATTAAAAATTGGTTTGATTTGATAGTGGAGAAAAATGTCAAATAGGTACCTAATTATTGACCAACAGAAAAAAACATATCTTATTAAAAAAGAAAAAGAAATTGACCGACAGAAGTTTCATAATCTCCAAGTTTGAGCATCTTCTGTCCTCATTTATTGAAGGCTCTACTAATGAAAACACTTCCAACATTTACCAAAGACTAGACGAAGTTTCGTTTTCATGCTAAAAGCAGTCATTTCTCAAATGCACTCCCAATGAGATCTAGATTGATTGTGACCTGCAGATCTTCTCTCATTTTTATCGATGAAGTAGATGTATTATTCACCAGAAAGAGAAGTACTAAGGTAGGATACTCTCAATTCGTCTTTGCATGACTTGTTGATTCATAATGTTCACCCTTGTGAATCTAGTGTTGTCAAAAAGGTTTCTGATTTACTCAATGGAGAGCTTTCAACATTCAGTAAATGCAGGTTTAATCTCTATTAATATCAACTTTAAAGCTGAATGGCCTCAATTTCTTTATATATCAATATATGTAATTATGGAGTAAAGTCTAGTTCACTCTGCCTTATCTATTCATCTGACATTGGGATATATGTTAATTTCTTCACACAACTTTCCACAGGACTCTTCAGTTTTAACAAGTATATATAACAATTTCTTTCTCTACTCTCTCTATCTTATTTTGTGTTTTGATGTTTTGATGTACAAGTTGAATGTGTTCTTATGTTTAGATTTCACTAGATAGATTCTTAAAATAACAGTTAAGGTATGAAGCTTTGGCAGATTGGTTAAAGATGTTACAGTTACCATTCAAAGGCTATAATAACCTTTATTTTTTGGGATGACGGTTTTTTTGGCAATAAATTTGAAGTAAAATGGAAGTACTTTTAATCTTTCTCGTGCTTTGATCTTCCTACAGATTATGAGATTCCCCAATTTGGTACTTCTTGAATATATGTGGGAAGATTGTTGATATACTTTGCTGTCTGGTTCCTTGGTGGTAGATTTCCAGGATCTAATGCATTTGTTTCGTCTTTCCTTGACAGGTTACAACTTGGTTGGAGATGAATAAGATGTTGATGCCCAATGGTAGGCTCATGGTGAATTGTGGTGCTGCTACCAAAGAATTGTCTAATACTTCTTTTGACGTTTGGGAACTAAACGCAACTATCATTGCATTATGCAAGGCATTTCCTGAGCAAGTTGGGTACTTGAATTCTATTTATCTTCTTTGATGCATGATCACATGATGCACTTAAAGGCGTGAAAGCTTCATCAGAATTTTATGAACACTTGAAAGGACTAAGTTCTGTAGCTCTTTATTTGCTCAGTAAAAGCAGTATAAATTTTTTGGCCCTTTTTGGTTTCCTAGCTGCCTTTTCTCTTTTGTCTTTCTTCGTTTCAAAAGGTTACCTAGGATTATGCAACTCTGAAACTGGTACTTTAAGCCAGTGAAGCATGGAGGTTTTCGGAAAGTTATCTCAGCCATATGTAATTCAAAAGTGCCTTTAACAGGATATGCAAATTTGATAGAGAAATACTGTTTAGTAATTATGACGTGCTGACTTGGCTTAGAAATTAAAACGTTGGTTCGCTTGAATGAAATTGGTTGTGGTAGAAGAAAGTTGAGTGAGTTTGTAAAAATAGTATGGTAATTGGTACATATACTTGCATGTGTATTGGAACTCAACAGATTTGGACCAACCGTTACCATTGTTTGTTTGAGTTGTGGAGCCTAATTCACCGCTGACACTATGAAGACCCTACGCAGAGTGTGGAACGCTGATCGACCTAGGGTGCCGTTTTTCTTTTTTTGAGGTCGAGCAAGAGAGAAAGAGAGAATTGTAAACTCAAACTCTCTATTTGATTATAGTAAAATCTGTAGCGCCAAAGTGGACGTAGCTCTCGCATTGAGGGTGAACCACTATAAATCTGTGTGTTATTTGTTCTTCGCTTATTTACTGCTTTCTGATTAGGTAGGATTTGGAATTCAAATCCTAATAGTCTGCACACCATATAGATGGTTTCAGGCACCAAAAACCCATGTATCTTCGTCACCCACCAGTCCCAATAAAATTACCAATGATCTCTTGAAACATCTGTAGTCTTGAAAAGTTGTGCCCATGTTGTAGAAGGAATTCTTGATATTTCAAGTTGATCAAGGTATATGGGGGCAATGTAATGGTGTACCCTTTAAATTTTTGCTAAATTTCTAGAAATGTGCAATTGCATGATGTGTATTGCTAGGAAAAGGCAGGACTGGTGATTCTGTTAGGTTAAAGATATACCCTGACATGAAACATTCCGGAGCTCCACTGACATCATAACTTTGTCATAAAACAAATTTCAATAAATTTCTTTATTTGCTGTGACCGCACTAGATTTCGCGTAGATCCATACTCTTATGTGTGTATTCCTGTGTGTTGCTTTCTTTGTTTTGTTATTGTGATATTTTGCTGTCTTATTTTTCCTTAATTTCTGCAATTGACTACGTTCTTTAGAGCTGAGGGTTTATCGGAAACCACCTCTCTACCCCACAAAGGTAGAGGTAAGGTCTGCGTACATCCCCAGACTCACTGTGTGGGATTACAGTGGGTATGTTGTTGTTGTTGTTGCTTTTGACCGCACTAAGAATATTTAGAATATTTTTGTCTTTAGAATGTCACTCTGCATTTAGCAGTTTTACCTGCTGCTACGACTAAAAGTTTATCTGTAATGGCAGGTAAGCTGGAAAAAGCTGCCAAAGAGAGCAGGAGAAAATTATCTTGCATTGACAGGACCATTACCAGATTTGTCTATTTGGTCTGCTCGTCTCCCGGATCAATTAAGCTCAAGTGTCAAAGAATGGAGAAGTTGCACGCCTTCGTGAATGTGACAGTGGGACTTGGTTAAGCTGTAAATTTCCACATGCCAAACCATGCAGAAAAGGTCATTTGTGCCAATAGAAAAGGTAATTTGGTTAAGGAGTTTATCCTTTCCAGGTCTTAATTTTAGTGTAAGTGAATGTTTTATCAGAAGGAAAACAGGGGGATGCAACCTGTTGGGGCTATTATTAATAAGAATTGGACACTTGTAACACTTGTGACTAGATAAACAAGTAGGCAGCATAGAAAGTTTCTTATTACCGTCACACATAATCTTAAGGTAGCATAGTTCACACACAGAAAATCATAAAAATTAAAAGGTCACAGACCACAACCAAATTTCTGCCTCTTCCTATAAGTCACCCACACAAAGCAAATGAGAAGAAAGAGTGTCAAAATGCAAATGTAAATTGTTTTCGATAGAGAGACGGGAAGTCCCATTTTCCGAGTCCTCCACCTTTATTTTCAAGCACACAATAGTATTATAAGTTGGAACAACACCCTTTCTTCAGCAGGCTAGCGGCGGAAGCTCCTAATCTGGTGTGGTGTCTCAGTAGTGTCATCTGCACGAAGTTTTACGAGTGTATAAACAGCCGCCCCTGCAAGCGCCCCCAGAGTTGGAGCCACTAGATATATCCACAATGACTTGTAATTTCCTGCTGCAATTGCCGGCCCCAGAGTTCGTACTGGATTCATGGAAGCACCGCTTGACGGCCTGCTTATTCCAACATGTCCAGAAACACCAAAAAGGAAAGAAAAAAAATTACTAGATCTGCTTTGGCAAAGATTAAGTTATAAGCCGAGCTGAGAATTCCTTTGTCACTGTACTAGGCATGAAATATCATACTTGGAAGGTAGAAATTTGGCTGTCTATTGTTCTTTACTGTTGGTTCTGTGCAACATTGTTTATAAGTGAAGAAAGGGCAACAGAAACGTTTCTTCCCTAATGCAAGTGGCTGATATGGTAATGCTCGGAGGTTTGTTTGGTAGCTAACCCATGGATTAGTACTAGTTACTAACACTATAGTAATTCAGGGAGGAATAAATTTAGTAGATACAGTTTCCTAAACTATTAAAATTAAATACTTGGGTGTTGAGATATTTACTTACCCGGCCACTAGAATATTGAGCATGACTGTTGCTCCAACTGCTATGCCCGCCAACTCTCCCACCTGTTGGAAGAATTAAATAGTATGTAGTTATTGGATGTATAGAATATATAAAAAAAAATGGCAGCCCGGTGCACTAAGTTGTCGCTATGTGCGGGGTCGGGGAAGGGACCCAAGTATAGTCTTTCACTCTTTTGCAACCATGGAAGGAAGTAATTCCCTGCAAGCTGTCTTTGTCGCCAAAAAGATGGATTATAGGTAACTACTTTTTCATATTAATATTTGCGAATGTCTAAATTGAACTTAAAGGAGGTAAAAGATCTTTCTGATTTCGACCGTGTGCTATCAATGAGAAACTTTACATATTATATAAGGTAAACTATAACACCTATATCCTTTTCGCTCCATCCTCTGCGGTAAACTAGATTAATAGTGTAATATATAAAAAGGCAACTATGTTAATCAGAAATAGATGAAGTATATATAACATAATTAACATGCAGCTACATCTATATATACTGTTTCCAAGGGTGAAAGAAGAAAGTATATACCGCGCGAGTGTCTGTGGCAACAGCAGTGACAACGAAAAGGAGATTGAATGTGATGAGGAATTCAAGAGCAAAAGCCTGGCCAGTGTTTACGGAAGGAACAGTAACGCCACCGGACATGAAAGGATGAAAAACACCTTTGAGTGCGAAAGAAGCACAAATGGATGCTGAAACTTGAGCTGCAACATAGGCTGGCACTTGAACCCAAGGAAAGTGACGAAGTGCTGCAAATGCAATGGTGAGGGACGGATTAAGATGAGCTCCAGAAATATGACCAGTCGACAGAATCACGATCATAACGGCTAGCCCCGAGCAAGCTGCATTCCCGATTAGAGATTCGACTCCGTTGTACTTCTGGTTCACAATTGGCCCGGCTGTTGCAGCAAATATAAGGATAAATGTCCCCACGAATTCTGCTCCCAGCTGCATGTATCCACCACACACACGTACGTTTTTATACTTTAGGGTATCATAATTAGTTCTTTACATGCAAAATACCAGTAACAACGAAGGCGTAGAGAACTTGCAAGTTGAACTACTAAAACAGTATCGGCATCAATTTCTAATTTATTGGCACCAAAATAACTTGCTATATTTTTAGAATTCAGATTGGAATTTCCATTTTCTTGACAAGAATCTTGCATGTTCTCTATATAAAAAGAAAAGAAAAGAAAAGGAAAAGAATGGACAAATGTGTTGTAAATCAAATTCTGAGTTAAGACTTAGCTGAAGAAAGTAACACGTATTATGTGTCAATTGTCCCTCAATGGAGAAACACTAATGAGTTCATAAGTTAAATGGGCTCTCCCATATAATAGATTACTCTTTTGGTTAGGCTCTCCTGTTTGATCTTATAACAATGATATTATTGTGTGCCTCATTGATCGAAAAGAAAAATATTATGTTACTTTTCGATTTTCGAAAGTTAATTTAACTAAATTTTGAAGCTAAATTGGATTAGATTAACTCAATATTTTGAACATTAAAATTTAAATATTTGAAAACTACGTGAAAAGTATTATAAATTACAATTTTTTCTCACATTAATTTATTGAAAAAATAATTTTAAAATGTTGATAAAAGTTCATTCAGTTTGAATCACGAGATAGAGGGATATTGAATTTATGAGCTAAATGGGCCCTCTTGTAACACATTTGAATGTTTGTTATGGTTTAAGTACCCATATGATGTACCTAGCCCCCAACTTATCTGACGTCTAAAACGTTGATTATTTGGAAAGGTACTCTAGTTGGACCAAAAAATAATTCAATGAGAATATAGACAGACTTAGTTCTGAGAAAGAAATGCAAAAATGTGGAAAGAGAGTGGGTACATGTGGGAGTACCTTGCGGGTGAGGGAGACATCTGGTGCAGGGAAATCAGTGAGACACGTATGAGGAGTTGCCCATGATGGAGCGTCTAAAGGCAAGCACTTACATCGAGGCATTGACTTTCGATCATAAGACCCCATTGAGTCTATTCGTAGTGACGAAAATAGCGGAGTTGGTGTCCCTGGCGTACCTGGTGCTGGACTTCCACTTTCTAATTCCGCCATCGATATATATCAAGTGATTTTTTATTTTTTTTTGTTTTTCTTAAAAAGAAAAAAAATGAGCTAGGGTTCTTTCAATGGAGAAGTATTACATGATTGTTTGGTTTTTTTAAATGTTTGGCTACACGATATTCAGTGTAACGGCCAGATCGATATATTGATCCTCAGGATAATCAAAATCTGGCAGGACACTTAGCAAATGAAAAGAAAAAGTTTTTTTTTTGTTTTTTTCGTGGAGAAAATGGAGAAATTAATGAAGTTACATGCTTCAGAGGTTTTTTTATAATTGTGCGACTAAGGAATACAAGAAGTGAAGCTATCCAGCTTAACTATGTACTAAGATGATGGTGAGATATATATATATAGGATCTGAACTATAGTACATAACAAAAATTAACCAGCAAGAGCAAGAAGTAGAATAACTAACTCAGACTGCTTTAATGAATGAATTGAAGAGGCGATCCGTTGAAGAGCTCATAGAGAGTAGTGACAGAGATAAAGAAAGGATGAAGAAGAAAAACAGAATAGATTTTTAAGTAAGAAGGGACAGTACTAGGCTATGTTTTGGGCATTGCATATGTAATCCACGGCATATTATATACACATATTGCTTAGCTATAATAATTAAAGTAAAAGAAGCCGACAATCCAGAGAGAGAGAGAAAAAGTCAATGCCCACAATGCTAAACTGACAGGGCGCTGTGCCAATAATAAGTATAACAGCAAAGACAAGCAATCAATACTTTCTCCAAATACCACCAGTAGAAAAATACTCTCTCCTTTTCAATTTATTTATGTTGATTATTAAAAATATTTATCACAAATTATTTATTGATTTAGAAATTTAAGGTATAATTATTTCCTTCACACTTAGTATTTTTTCTTCAGTTAAAAAGAATGTTTACTTATCAAATTCAGAAAGAATTAACCTTATTTTTTTTTCCAGATTTATCCCTATTAAGTGCTATGTGATCAAATTTTAAAATCTATTTAATTAGGGACAGTTTAGTCAAATAATCTATTTTTTAGGAGTTAGTATTTTCTTAAGGGGTGTGCAAATGACTAAGTGGACACTCTTTTTTATCAGGAGGAAGTATTAGTAGATCAAATACCATTCTTAATTAATATTTTTTAGGAGCGTGTATGAAATTACAAGGGGAGGGGGAGGGGGGGGGGTGAATTGTAAGCCTATAAAAAACACTAGTCGACTACTATTTGGTTCCAGTAGACTTATGACGAGACAGTCTGCACAAAATTGTTAGTCCTTTGATTTATACAAGTATAAACTACAACAAATAGTAAAGGTGCAGAATATATTATGAGAGCAATAAAATAAATGACACCAAGAATTTTTATACTGGTTCGGAATTAATGTGGTATCCTAATCCAATCCCCTTGGGTTGCAAGGAGGTTATCTCTTTAAGCTCTTTGTATGTTGTTCTTCGTACCATGGTTGTAAGGTGCAATTCCTACGTCTACACTAAAACTCTTGTACAAAGTTGGTTTTTTACTCTCTCACCAACAACGACTCTTTGGTTTTCACACGCTCACCAACAAAATGAACAATGACACCTCTCAATACAAAGCCTCACCAACTATACTATATCTCTTCTCACTTTTTAGTTTACACTACAAATCACTTAGAATTACAATGCTTGTTAAAAGTAAAGTAGAGAGCTTGAGAAGTTGAGACGAAAGTATAAGTGGCTGTGTACTTTTCTTCTTTTAAGAGCTCGTATTTATAGCCTTTCAACTTGTTCGGGCTATTGCATAACCAAGGAAATTTTTGAAGATTCTTTAAATCTTCTTTGCAGTCGTTTGCTGATTACTTCCTTGAATCTTGGTGATGTCTTTTACTTGAATATTGACTTTCCTTATCTTGATTCTTGAGCAGATTCTTAAGTTTGGTTGTCTCTGAACTTGGACGCTTCCTTCTTCTGATTCATGAACTTTGACTCGATCTTCTGAAATCTTCTTTCCTTAATAGCGGCTTGTTTTCGAACTGGGAAATTCTTCCTTCAATTCTTGAGACTTCAAAATTCTTTTTCCTTTATTGGCCGTGAAAGCTTCTTTAATTAATTCGTGATTATACAAAGTAGCTCCAATCAATTTTCTGTTGGAAATTTGCCTTTGGCGGGAGTTGCGACCGACCAACTTTAACGGCTTAAACACTAGTGTAACGTATGTTGGAGAATCCGGTTCTTCACACATGCATGATCTACTAAGTACGTAGATAACCGTAGGGCCAAGAATCGTCAAATTTCATTGAGAAATGAAAGAGATATTGGTTCACGAAGTAAGGTGTTTGAAGCATGGAAAGTGTGGTATTGTGTGTAATTCTCCCTCATCGGTAGAGGAAGAAAGAATTGTTGTGTATATAAGATTCGAAATTGGTTTGGGGTTTGGGACCCCAAGGGGTATCCCATGTGTTTAAAGGAGGGAGGACCTAGATGTGCTTCGGTTCGAGGAAAGACCACACGCGCGCCGCCGCCGCCCGCCCGTCCCGTCCGTCCGGTCCGGTCCGAGTTCCGGGTTCACGGCGTGGGCCGTGGGTCTTCCGATATTATCTTTTTGGGCCGAAAACTTTGCCGAAGTACGCTTGATCCCGGTTTCGGATATACGGTTTGGACCGAATTCTTTCGGATGTACGCTTTGGTCCCCGAAGTTCGAATTTCGACGGTTCAATTTCGACGGTCAAGATCCAAATTAAGCACTCAATTCAGCCATTTATTTTGGCTGAATTACTCCTCCTATAATGGCCAAATCCGTTGGTCTTTCACCATTTATGTTGGTGACTTTACTACCTCCATAATGGCCATTATTTGGCTATTATGGAGGCGATTTTCAGCGATGACACCCCCTCCCTCTCCTATATAAACACCCCATTACACCATTGTTGAGGACTAACAAGAAGCTAACGAAAAACAGATGAGGCAACACACGAAAATACACAAGCAAAATTTCTTCTTCCTACAACTTCCAAGCATCATTTCGTTACTCAATATTCTTCACGGTAGCTCTTGAGTTTCCTTTGCTCAAGGGTTCCATTGTTGTTTTATCTTGGGAGACAAATTGTCCAGACGTATAAAGGATACATACGGGGCAATATTGTCTTAAGGACAGAGTGCTACACTCGACTCAGCAAAAACAATTTCCATTTTTCTATCTTCTACAAAACTGGAATTTCCAGTTTTCTTGGTGTAACTATTGTAATTTTCAGATTCCATGTTGAATTATTGAATCTTTGTTTATCCTTTCGAATACTTGTAATAGTTAAATACTTCCCGTACTGCTTTATAAAGTACCATAGAGCAAAAATCTCCCAACAACTTAAGACAATATTCGTATTGTATTACTATTAGTGTTCGAAAGATGTCGGTCAAAAGTTGTGTGACCAAATCTGGATATGGAAATGGTTTTCTGGTAGAAGAGAGTGATGATGATGAACGTGTTCATGGTGTCACCGCTACCAAGACTGGTGGGAACAAGCGCTCACGAGAGCCTGAGGATGTCAACTGGGACAAGAGGAGAAGAGTGAAGATGTTATTCTATCTTGTAGCAGAAGGCCTATATCTGTCCCAGACAAAGGATCCGAATAATGGTGAGAAGGAAATGGACACTCAGTCTGATGAAGTGACTGAAGTGAGCCAGAATCCGAAATTGGGATAAGTATTTTTCTCACTTGTCAAGAATAAGGATTAAATGATAAGTAGTTTTTCTTACTTGTCAAGAATAAAGATTAAATTATGTCTGATTAAAAATGGATTAAAGTAAGGAGGAATATGAAAATAATTTATATTCCTTATGCTTTAACAAATCAGAAGTTTAATCTCATCTTCTTTTCCGTTTAAAGATTGGATTTTGTAAACGACTTAAGAAGATCCGTTCTTTTAAGTGTAATTACTAAAGTGTGTAAAGTATGGTCGCACATACTATGGAGAAAGATCCACTAACTGTGCGAAAACTTTTACCACTCTTAAGTAAGCGCCAAGAATTATCTGGGGCACCAATCATAACGGAAGAAGACTAAAAGCTAAAGACGTTGAGCCTGTCATACTATTTGGCAGAAGATCCTTCATAGAATCATATTGGACACTCAGTCACATAAAGCCTCCGGGCGACTGGAGTGGGCCAAAATTCCTTTGATAGGATGATATTGGACACTCAGTCATACAAAGCCTCCGGGCGACTGGAGTGGGCCAAAATTCCTTTGATATGATGATATTAGACACTCAGTCATATAAAGCCTCCGGGCGACTGGAGTGGTGCCAAAAATTCATTTCATAGGAAAAATAATGGACACCTAGTAAGGTGGGCCACAATTTCCAGGTCTTAAATGATCTGAAGGCCTAAAGAAAAGGCAGAAAAGAAATTGGACACTCAGTCTGCCAAAGCAACTGGAGTGGGCCAGAATATCTGGATCACATATGATCCGGTTACGCCCTAACCACGGGTAAGAGGTTGTTCATGTGAAGCAACACCACCTCTAAAGTAGAAGGGGTTGGAGAGGTTGTCCTCAATAGGACTTCATGGATTGGGATCACTCAAAGATGAGGTGATACATGTCCCAAACTTGGTTAAAGGGACGCTGTTGGTCAAACCTGGTTTGAGACTAGTCCAACAGGTCTGTGATAACTAAGAATGGTACAGTATGTCTGTAGCCAAATGAATGATATATTTGTAATCCGTGCGTCTATGCCATCATAGATTAAGACACGTTAAATAGCAAGTCATTCAAAAGCTAACGATGTTGAGATTGTTGCCTTCTTCGACATAAATCCTCAAATAAATGCGAGGTAGATGAAGAGGCAAAATCACCTTTCCAAATTCCGTCAAGGGAATAGCGAAAGAAGCAAGCTCTTTGCTCTCTAGAACTTAGTCACACCTACTTGGGTGATTTGAAGTTTATACAAAATAGAGGGGGGAGACAAGTACGTTATGACCTTTATTGATAATGGTACAACGTATTGTATCCTTTGTTTATTGAAAAGCAAAGATGAAGTTGTTGAAGCGGATAAGCGCTACAAAACAGAAGTTGAAAATCAACTAAGCCTACGGATTGAGAAATTCGTAGTGATAGAGGGGGAGAATGTGAAGCATCGTTCATTAAACGACTGTTCATTTCTCACCTCAGTCTAACGATGTTAGTCAAGCGCGAAGTCGTACGCCCAAATTATGTGGGGTAGCTTGGTAAAAGATGGACTACCGAAACAGGTCAAGTTCGACCTAAGACTGTAGATTGCATATCCACTGGATCTGCAAATAACAGTAGTGTTGATCGCCTCTTGGCGTCAAAGAATGCTGAATTCTTTGGAGATAACTTTCCTTGGAAAAGGAAAAAGGAGCAATTGCTCAAGGTTAACAAGAACCCGCGAGGGCCTGACTGTCCGGAACTAGACGTTCCGTATCTACAGGACTCGAAAGTTGCTGGATATCCGGAACTTAATATTCCAGATCTGCAGAACTCAGGGATTCTAGATGTTGAACCAAGATGGAGCAAAGAAGGGACAAAGACTTGTTCCACACCTTCTAGCTTGTATGGTTGAGAACGAACCATGGACAATTGACAAAGAATTGTCATCTCCAAAAGCACTGCTTTGGAAAGAAGCTAAAGAGAGAAATAGATTCCATCATATGGAACCATACGTGTGTAATGGTTGATCTTCCTCCGGAAAAGAACCTTTGGGTTGTAAAAAGTGCTCCCCTAAGAGTAGTTTCACATCCAGGGCCATTGTAGTCTTACATGGCATGGGTGTTGAAACAACCTTCCCAACCGGAGAGTTGGAAGAAGAGGATCAGAATTGGTTTGCTGAACTGTTGGGCTTCTTCCCGAACTTTCGCCTTGGTCCCCGAAATGTTTACATTTTAGTCCCGAAAGTCTCGTATAAAAACAGAAACAATGAATCGACCACGAAACATTGGCTCTGAAGTTAGAAAGCCAACAGTTGGAAAACCAACGGTCTGAGAGTGAAAATCATATTCTCGATATGAAAGATATGTGTATCACAGATGACTTCTTAGGAATTAGATTTCTAAGACATCTAACGGACCGGTCAATAGTTGACAGATCTCGTTGAAGCCACCAATGGATATGAATCATAGAAACGATTGGAATCATGGTGCACCCATAGACAAGGAGCGATATGCACGGGTCACGTGTAGTTCAATGTATTGTACACACTACAACCGACCCGGTATCGTCCTACAAACATATTAGTTGAACTAAGGTTCACCGATGATCTTAATACATGATCAATAGAAGGCGTTAAGTCGGATATGACGATATCCGAATTATTCGCTTATCTACGAGATTATAGTATTCGGATGTCCGGCGGTTTTGAGAGAACACAAGATGCAAACCGGACATCGATCGAAGAACACCAAAGTCACAAGTAAATGTGTATGGTGGGTCTTGGAAAATCCTCTAAGCAAACTTGCATCGACCGATTCATGATGGTATCGAGTTTATCGCTTTATACAAAGCATGAAAGAAGTTGAGTAACTTCACGACTCATTAGAGGACGTCCCTTATTGGGAGAAACCCGTGCCTTCGACAGTTCTACACCGTGGCTAGCCGGTCGGCTTTAGGAAGGACACGGATGACGGCGTCTGGACATATCTGTCACGATCCGTCGGAGACATAAGACCGTATGGCGATTGATCATCACGGGTGTCACTTCCTTATTTACTAACTAAGGGACTACCCGAGATCAAGTGTGTTACTGTCTAGGGGAATGGGCTTAAAACCCAAAATATACGGACCAATACGGTGGAAACCCAACCTTACGAACCGGAGATCCCGGTAATTTGGTTCAATGGGAAAACTAAGTTGTAAAGGTTCGGTTGATCGCTTCGGTCGAAGCATGAGCACTTCGGATAGTGATTTCGAAAAGAAACACCAAATCCAAAGCCGTTCCCGCGATAGACGTTAAGTGCTATCTGCAGATGGGTAAAGGTTAAGTTTTCAAAACTCCGTAATGATCCTCAACAATTGAGGTTAGGTCTTTGGGAAACTTTTAATGGTTCCTAACACTTGTGAAGTGGGGTATAGCAGATACCTTGTAGGAGACCACCTATTTAAGTGCGAGGACGGGCCGCCTCAAATTGAACGCACTTAAGAATCCAAGACGTTGTCCATGGCCAAAACGGACAAAACATTACGAAGAAGAGAGTAAGGGAATTTGTTGTGTTGGTACCGTTGTCTTGGCTTACACTAAACACCGACGGTTCAAGACATCACGTTCACCGCGCAAGTAAGTAAGTCCGATGGTATTCAACTATGGAAGGTTCAAAGCTTAGGCTACCTCTCCTTATGCAACATCGGTCCGCCGAAATATTGCTTTGGAAATGAAAAGACACCATGTGAGTGCGCCAAAATCTCTTTCAAGAGGGGATTGTTGGAAATTTGCCTTTGGCGGGAGTTGCGACCGACCAACTTTAACGGCTTAAACACTAGTGTAACGTATGTTGGAGAATCCGGTTCTTCACACATGCATGATCTACTAAGTACGTAGATAACCGTAGGGCCAAGAATCGTCAAATTTCATTGAGAAATGAAAGAGATATTGGTTCACGAAGTAAGGTGTTTGAAGCATGGAAAGTGTGGTATTGTGTGTAATTCTCCCTCATCGGTAGAGGAAGAAAGAATTGTTGTGTATATAAGATTCGAAATTGGTTTGGGGTTTGGGACCCCAAGGGGTATCCCATGTGTTTAAAGGAGGGAGGACCTAGATGTGCTTCGGTTCGAGGAAAGACCACACGCGCGCCGCCGCCGCCCGCCCGTCCGTCCGGTCCGGTCCGGTTCCGGTTCCGGTTCCGGTTCACGGGTTCACGGGTTCACGGGTTCACGGGTTCACGGGTTCACGGGGTTCGTGGGGTCGTGGGTCGTGGGTCGTGGGTCGTGGGTGGGTCGTGGGGTCTTCGATATTATCTTTTTGGGCCGAAAAAACTTTGCCGGAAGTACGGTTTGATCCCGAAGTTTCGATATATGTTTTTGGACAAATTCTTTGGATGTGCGCTTTGGTCCCCGAAGTTTCAAGATGTACAGTTTGGTCCCTGAAGTTTAGAATTTCGACGGTCAAGACAGAAAATCCAAGCACTCAATTCAGCCATTTATTTTGGCTGAATTACTCCTCCTATAATGGCCAAATCCGTTGGTCTTTCACCATTTATGTTGGTGACTTTACTACCTCCATAATGGCCATTATTTGGCTATTATGGAGGCGACTTTTCAGCAAGAAAGCCCCCCATCCCTCTCCTATATAAACACCCCCTTACACCATTGTTGAGGACTAACAAGAAGCTAACGAAACAATAGAGGCAACACACGAAAATACACAAGCAAAATTTCTTCTTCCTACAACTTCCAAGCATCATTTCGTTACTCAATATTCTTCACGGTAGCTCTTGAGTTTCCTTTGCTCAAGGGTTCCATTGTTGTTTTATCTTGGGAGACAAATTGTCCAGGACATATAAAGGATACATACGGGGCAATATTGTCTTAAGGACAGAGTGCTACATTCGACTCAGCAAAAACAATTTCCATTTTTCTATCTTCTACAAAACTGGAATTTCCAGTTTTCTTGGTGTAACTATTGTAATTTTCAGATTTCATGTTGAATTATTGAATCTTTGTTTATCCTTTCGAATACTTGTAATAGTTAAATACTTCCCGTACTGCTTTATAAAGTACCATAGAGCAAAAATCTCCCAACATTTTCCTTGTATGGTCGTGCTTGATGCTGTTAGAATCTGCCTGTTTGAGAGTGCTTACGAATTTCCTTTTCAATAGGTACTTCCTTGATTATTAATTCCATAAGCTCAGCCTTGAGACTAGTCATGCTTTCCTTCTGTCCCTTGACTTTGAAATTTCATTACGTACCAAATGTATAGCCAATCTTGATCCTTTAAATTTGGTATCTTTGTGCAGCTTGTCTTTTGACACATCATGAGTTCATAAGATTTGTATTAATAAATATAGTGCTCTTCTTCCTTTTAGCTTTATGGAAGAATTATTCTTGAACATCTCTTTTACTTTTGTAGAATATTTTTTTTTATAAGGTCGTAAATTTGTGTAATTCTTTTCTTCCATATCTTGTCTTATAATTCAGTCTCATAATATCTTCTTTTTCATATTTGTTTAGATCTTCATCAAATCCTTCTTCTTCAAATAAATATGTACCAAAAATGAATTTACCTCAAGTAAATATTCTTTTATTAAATATTGTGTTGATTAAATTTATCATAAATAAATATTTTTTATTAAAAATTATATTATTTTATTATCATCAAAATTAATAGGTGAAATGAAACTACCTAATAATGTAAACTAAGAAATTGATAAATAATTTGAGACAGTAGATGAGATGGTGACATGGTGTACAAACTCTCATAATTCATTCATGATTCAACGGTGGTCGTAACCGCCTGTGACGCACTGAAGGCCTTCAATTTTCCATACTTTAATAACTCCACCTTTTACCAATAATGCATTAAACAATTTGTAACTAAATGGAAAGGGAAGTTGAACTCATCAGTAGAGAGAGGAAACTAAATTATTAACTATTAAGGTGAGGGAGAGTCAAGGTATAACTATACAAAGAACTTGGAGCTATTATATGCATTGCTTCTATTATTGTTGCTGTCAAAAAGAAAGTGCGATTTACAAGCATCTTCAATGCAGCAAATCGTACGTCTCTTATAATTTCAACCTCACTATTCCAATTGCCTTTGGCAAAATAGTTCCCGTGACACTTATTCCTTATTAACTCGTTTAAAAAACAAGTGTTACAATTTTTTATATTTGAAATAGTTTAATATTAAAATTTGTATTTTATTTTTAATGATTTGTTTTTAGTTATGCAAATGTTATGACTATATCAAAAATACAAATTTTAAGTTTTATAACCACACAAATCATTATGAATAAAAAATATTTAATACCATAAGTAACACTACTCTCACTTTCTTCTTTTAACTTTATATCAAATCAAACAAGTTATATCAATTGAAAGGAGGGATATAGAATAAGTTATTAGCGGTCCAAAAAGATCTTCCCAGATTTGAACTTCTTTTCAATTTTAATTTTAAGTTAGTACTAAAACCTAGTTTGTCTCGCAAAAAGAAATTCGGTAGTGGAGCATCTTGCACTCGGTATGTGACATGTCTAAAGTCATCTCATGTCCCTATATACTGGAGTAGTTAATGTATCTTCAAATTGTATGAAATGAACCTTTTTTTAACATGGCTCAAGTTGTTTACTATAAAGTATAAACATTAATCTAGAATATGTAGGATATTGGGGGAAGATCAGAAACGTACTGTAGTTATTTTGTCAATCCCAATAATTAACTAAGCAGTTTTAATTAAATAAGTGTTCTCCCAATAACTTTAAAATTATACTTTTTCTGTTTCAATTGTGAAACTCTTTTCTTTTTAGTCTATTCTAAAAAGATGATATTTTTTTATATTTAATAATAATTTAACTTTAAAATATCTATTTTATTTTTCATGAAATAATTTATAACTACATAATTATTTTTAACTTATTATAAATTATAAATTTTAAAAATCTTTCATTTTTTCTTAAATTTTTAATTCAATCAAATACCTTCATATAAAATGAACTTAGGATGTAGTCGGGAGTTAGTTAATTAACAATGAATAATTGATAGTAACATAAATAATGAGGTGGAGGTAAGTGAAGAGATGATGGCCCAAGGAATGAATAAGACAATCTAGAGGCCTACTAAGTAGTTTTCAAGAATATCACTAAATTCGAGAAAAGGCGGATAGTGAATCTCTACAAATTAATCTTGAAGATTTCTTCATGTGAGAATTCTGCAAATGAGCTAACCAAGATAGTACCAAAAGACAAATTCTAATTATGAAAAAACCAAGGGTAAAACTTCTCATTATAATAAGGTTTGTAATTCAGCGTTATTTATTTTGAGCGTGAAGTGATTCCTAGAATATTTTATTTAGCACTATGAAGTGTAATTTTTTTTTAGGATCGTGGTTTTCCCTTATTCAAAAGTGTTTTCTACATCAAAATCTTTGTTCCGTATAATTCTTTTATTCCTTTGATTATCGTTTGTATCTTGGTGCTCTGTTGTTATTGTTACTATATACTGCAAATATTATTACTGCGGGCTATTTTTTCCAACATTATTAACCATCATTTCTACTTGTCGTTTTCCAAGCATTGCCCATTCAGGCTAAATATTTTGTTAATTTGGGATCTGCTAAGACTATGGACACATAATTTGTACTGAAAAATAATACTCCATATACATGTTTCAAATATAACCTTTTTTATGATATATTTACGAACCAATAATTATCCGTTATCTCAATGCTATCGTTCTGGTTATGTTCCAGTTCTATTATGGTTTCTTCGTTTTAGTTTGCCACGGTGTAGGAAGGGGGTTAAGTGGAGTTGATGCCGGGTGTTTAATCTATGTACTCCCTTCCTTATTAGTTTGTCCAAAAAATATTGATTCTTTTTTATATTTAGAAATAATTTAGCCTTATGAAATCATTTACAACCACATAAACCACATAAAAATTTAAGATTTGTTTTTTATCACAAATTTCAAAAGTCTTCCTTTATTTCATAAACTTTGTGTCAAGTCAAACTAAATCAATCTTTTTAGAACGGAGCGAGCAGTAATTACTCCTGTTTTAATATTGCAACTTCTGGCTACAATAGTATATATCTCAATTTGTATATGCTTCTCATTACTATATAATGCAAAGCCAGATTTTTAATTTTCATAAAGTTAAACGATCAAGTGATTTGCAGCTTAACTAATTGTAGAAGAATGTACATGACCTCAAAGTGGACAGGGAACTGTGTGAGAGCGTGATGAAAATATATTAAGTCACTGCAATTTAATCGTAGTGGCGAGTACCTCTTTTCATAATTCATTATTTACTTATCAAATAAAGGCAATGAAGAAAATATTAAGATTCATGAACGTGATAGTATAACTATAATAGTAGTAGTAGTACTTAATCGTAGTGGGAGAATAATAACCAATATTGATTCGCTGTATACTTTTGGAAGAGTTTCATGATATGATCCTTGAAAAGAAATACACTTTAAGAGAGTTTCATGATAGGATCCCCGAAGATCTTAGTACAGAACCGATCAGTTACGATGAAGCACTGCTAAACGAAGTTGCATCAGAAAAAAACTTGTCAAGTTTTTTGTTTTGCAAAGAGTTTATAGGCTAAGACTTTTGATAGTCGTGCAAAAGGAATACATGTGAAAGTTGTAGATGCATAGTTAAGAGTCTAAGTGGGAGATTGTTTGGGTATATACTATTAACCATGCATTTAGATATGGTGTGTTTTAATAATTGTCATGGTTAAAAATCTAAGTGAGAGATTATTGGGATATATACTATTAATCATGTGTTTGGATATAGTATTTATTATAGAACAATTGTTTATTCAATTTTTAATAAAAAAATTAAATAAATCATGTATTAGTATGTGTGTCCTTTACTTATATTGTAGATGGTTTAGTATATAGAGTTTAGCTTATACATGAAAGATTAAATCATCGGTCTATAAGTATAAAGTTCATGTTCACAATCTAAGATAGAAATTGGACAAAGCTATAGGTATGATTGTAGCACAAGATTAAATATAATGTATCTTCATTATGGGAACGGTATAATTCTGATTCTTGTACTAGTACATTTTGTATGTATTGACAGCCCAAGTTGAGATAAATGTTTTTGTATTGAATATGTAAAACAACATATTAGCTCATTAAATGTACTTATACTCTTATTCTTGATATGATTATTATGATCAATGTGATTTGTTTATTATTTTAATTTATCAAAAGGTACGACTCTATTTGTGAGTCAATGTATCTGATATGTTGGATAGTAACAAATAACATTTGAAAAATAATAATTAATTGATAGAATCCATGTCTCGACTTTGAGATTGATGATACCCCTTTATGGATGCTTATAAGTTTTCATGTGAAAACCTTGCAGGTGGATTTTATATATGTCATATGAAATAAGTTAAGCGGAAGTATAAAAGATTTAATTAGTCAATAAATTAAATTATCAGCAATTTAATTTATTTTAATTGATATCTGTAATTTAAACATGGGGAGTTAAATAAGATTTAATGAAAGATTTTGAATTTAAACTGAGGAGTACAATTACAGTTTTAGTGGAATAATCTGTAATTTATTATGGTAGGATTAATACATTCATATTTCGAACTAATGCCGCAATTGGAGTCCTCGTTATTTATTCTGTGGTCCCTGCTATGCCTAATTAATTAATGGACTTGAAAAATATTTTTTTTGGCGTAAAAGTAGTCTACATGTTTTGGACTAGGGTTTACACCTTAAGACGTGGTTATAAATATAATATTTTTCAGCCCTAAGAGACACACTTTTTCATGAGCCATAATATTTGCCCACACAAGTATTCTCTGTCCAAATGCTATTAGATTACATAGCAGAAGACTGCAGATCGTGAAACTTGAGGATGATCTCGTGGATAATTTCTACTCGTGATTGGAGATTTTGATTGCTGTCGACCGATTCAAGAGATAAGTATCGAATTTATATTTAATTAAAATATGTGATTATATGTTGTCTATATTACATGCAAATTTGATCCTATCTATTTGCTTCCGTTGTTTATGCCTGTATTCTATCCGTGTGGTCTATAGATTAGCAAAATGTTCTTTTCGAAAACTAAATGAAAGCAATAGGGGGAAAATCAGTTGCACGTTTCATCCCTTCAAGTAGACAGAAATTGGAATAAAAATATGATTAATGTGTTAAATATGGAGTGCGTAGTACGGATTATTAACAATAAAAGAAAAAGAGAGAGAATATTACCATGTAGTACTCCATAAGCGTAAGTAGCGCTTGCGTCTAAAATTTCAAAGATATTAATATACTATCCTTGTAATACTGTGCAAAGTGGCCGGCGACGGTGTATAGCTATAAGGAGCGAAGCTCACACACACGCTCCTCATGAACCTAGCGTACTTAGCGTGGGACACCAACAATGTTGTTACTTCCTCCGTCCCATATTATTTGTTTATATTATTAAAATTATGCGTTCCAAAATATTTGTTAATTTATAAAATTAAGATAGAATTAAGTAAAGTTTTTCTATTTTATTCTTAATATTAATTGTCTTTGAAAATAGCCAATATTGATTAAAGTGTATTTTATTGAACATAAATAAAAATAATATAATAAAAATACACTTTTATTTATAATTTCTTAAGAAAAGTGTAAAGTGAAAAGTGAATGAATAATATGAGAAGGAGAGAGTATGTCATAAATGATATCTTGTCAATCACATAGGTTAAGCTCCACATCCCACTATTTAATTTGCTTGAAAATGATCGAAAATACTCCTTCCGTATCAAATTATTTGTATTGGTTATTAAAAATACTTATTTCAAATTATTTTTTATTTTAGAAGTTCAAGACATAATTAATTATTTTTTCTTAATTTTATCATTAATGAAGATGACACATATATGAATAAATATTTAATGGACATAAATTATAATTTAGATATAAATAAGAGTAATAGATAAAATACCTCTCTTAATTAATAATTTTTTAACGAGCATGTGAATAAAAAAGTAACAAATAATTTGAGACGGGGAAGTATTTTTAATGTATGGCCTTTATCGTTTTCCCACTAACTCCAATGTGTATTTGAACAGAGAATACTTGGCCGCCAATTAAGTTCCAAAGCATGTAGATCTGCTGCACAATGCTAAAGGCGTAATACCCCATGCGTAATTTATTAAATCTTGAATGCCGCGCTTTCCCTGGTTTAAGGAGTACTTCGCACTAATTTAGACTCCTACACTAAGAAAAGAACAATAAGTTCTCCCATGTGCAGTTCCTCGACCACACATGGACTTTTAGAAAATAAATAGTTATTCCTTCAAGTAATTTTCATAACATTCTCGCGTGATCATTTTGTATGAGCTTGCTCATATTATCGCCCTCAAGTTCATGTGGTAATTTTTGTTTAGTTTGAGAGTTAACATGATTGTTTGGTGAGGAGTAGCAAGAGGGAGTGAAACGATTGAAAGGAAAAGGAAGAGCGTGGAAGGAATAAAAAGGAAGAGTGATTGCACAAAGGGCATAACGAGAGATGAAATTTAGCTTGTGAGTGGGTGGTTGACTATCTAGTGGAAACTGGTGGTTGTGATTAAAAGGAAAATTATAATGAAGGAAAAAAACAAAGTGAAAAGAAAAGAGAAAAAAAGCTATTTACGTACTGAAAAGAAATAATCACTTGATTATTTTCATTAATGAAAGATTATATATACAATTTACAATTTTTCATAATAGAAATCATATTTATATTCTACTCCCAAAACATTATTCTAGTAGTACAAGACTCCTATAATTATGGTAAGTGTATAATATTAATTAATACAATATTTACCCTAAATTATTACAACAACATTACCGAAAATGCTGCCCTAAACCGTGATATACACGGTCTGTGTGCAAAACCGAGACCAATCACGTGATATACACTTATTATGGTAAGTGCATATCATGTGTATATTTAACACACCCCCGCAGTCGTAGCAGACGGTCTTCGTACGCTGAGATTGTTCCTAAAATCTTCAAAAAGGACTGAGGGAAGACCCTTTGTAAAGATGTCTGCAATTTGATACCTGGAAGGGACATGACAGACATGTACTTGTCCACGAGCTACATTTTCCCGAACAAAGTGAATGTCCATCTCGATGTGTTTAGTGCGCTGGTGTTGAACTGGATTACTAGAAAGGTAGATGACACTAATATTATCACAATACACTAAGGTAGCTTTCTAAATAGGACAATGAAGCTCTAAAAGAAGATTACGTAACTAACATGATTTTGAAACCACATCGGCCACCCCTCGATACTCAGTCTTTGCATTAGAGCGTGACAATGTTGACTGACATTTCGCAAACCATGAGACCAAGTTATTAACAAGAAACATGCAATAGCCGGACGTGGAACGTCTGGTATCCGGACAACCACCCTAATCAACATCTGTATACGAGACAAATGTAGATGTCGAAGACGGATATAAATGTAAGCCATAGTCAAGCGTTCCCTGGATGTACCGAATAATGCGTTTGAGTGCATTCATGTGCTCAACCCTGGGATCATGCATAAACAAGCACACCTGCTGTACGACATATGTAATATCTGGTCTCGTGAAAGTAAGATACTGAAGAGCCCCTGCAAGACTGCGATAACGTGTCGGATCCTAGTAAGGTGGCCAGCCGCAACACCCAACTTGGGTTTAGTATCAACTGGAGTGGAAGTAGACTTGCATGAGAACATACCAGCTCGTTCAATGATCTCAACTGCATACCTACGTTGTGATAAGAATAACCCACCTTCATGACGAGTGACAGTAATCCCCAAAAAGTAACTCAAGGCCCCAAGTCTTTCATAGCAAACTCAGAACTGAGCATTGTCATGATAGACTGGCGTAATGCATCAGAAGAGGCAGTCGAGATAATATCATCCACATATAATAGTATATAAGTCAGGGAAGAACCACGGCGATATATGAACAATGAATTATCAGATCTGTTATAAGAAAATCCAATAGTCGAAACATAGTCTGCAAACCTCTTATACCAGGCCCGTAGGGACATTTGGGATCCCGAAACCCCAAGGGCTGATGCATATAGACTGTCTCCTTAAGATCACCATGTAAGAAAGCATTCTTCACATCTAGCTGATGAATGTGCCATGCTTTCGAAAGAGCTAAGCTGAGCACAGTGCGAATGGTAGCCGGCTTGACCACCGGACTAAATGTCTCATCACAATCCACGCCAACCTGTTGAGTCTTACCATCACCTACAAGACGAGGGGCTCACTGTATGATGGGCTTGCGGAGGCCGAGGCCCAAGTACACTGGCCTGCTGCCCCGGCGTAGAAAATTGCCTATTTGCCGAGACCGAACCCGAGAAATTGGGCCTGGGTTGTTGGGAAAATGGGGCCCATTTTCCCGGATAATGGCCTGGAAAATAGGCACTGTATGGCCCATATGGACTGGCCCAGTTCCACTGCATAGGGTCCCACTGCTGGGCCCAATTTTGCTGTTGATGTCCACTGCCCCGAGGGCCACCATCGCCGCCACCACTGTTTCGGCTGCCACCATTGTTGCCGCCTCGATTTTTGCCATTATTTTTGCCATCACTGTTGTTGTGGTTTTGGCAGGAATTGTTGGAACTGGAGGGAGAAAATTGGACTCGGTCATCATGACGACATGCAGGGCCTTAGTGGCTGCTTTCTTAGCCAATCCAGCTTCTTCGAGCGTGAGCATGGAATGGGCCTGATAAAACTGCGGAAGAGGACTGCTCTGACGAAGAAGCATACCGACGCTATTATAGGCCTGCAACCATCTGAAGGACAAGACAGTCGTTGGTAACGGGCTCACCAATGTTGCGGAGTTGGTTCGCCAATTCTTTCAACCTTTTGCGGTATGGTGAAACGTTGGGGAAACCTTCCATATTGACGTGGGAGAATTCCTGCTCAAGGGTAACAACACGCGAATTTTGATTATCTTGAAATATGTCACACATTCTATTCCAAGCATCCATCGCCGTAGCATCTGGTTCAATAATCATTTGCAAAAGGTCGGTAGATATAATGGAGTAAATCCACTGAAGAACGGTAGCATCAAGTGTCATCCATAACTTAGGATTATCCTCGGGTTTTGGTACCTCTGTATCCATAGGAGCCACGGGGATAATACGATGGAGGACTTGATGTGAGCGTGCGTGAACTTTGAACAGTTCGGCCCATGTCGCGTATTGGACGTTTTCTATTTCAAGAATGATAGGGATGTGATTCTTGATATTAGAAACAGTAAGGGTAGGGTGAAACATGTTCTTAGCCATAATAGCAACGCAAGACGTGATGTAGGTATTTGGAAGTAAATTTGGAGATAGAGAAGAAAGAGACCACCGACGGGCAAGGAATCCGGGAAGGTAAGTCGGAATCCGAGGCACAAGGTCGACGGAAAAGTTGGGAGAAAAAATAACCTAGACTTCTGATACCATGAATGAAATAATCCCTTGATTTTTTTCATTAATGAAAGAGTATAAATACAATTTACAAATTTCCATAATAGAAATCCTATTCCTATTATACTCCCAAAACCCTATTCTAGTAGTACAAGACTCCTATAATTATGGTAAGTGTACAATACTAATTAATCCAATATTTACCCTAAATTATTATAACATTACCGAAAATGCTGCCCTAAACCGTGATATCCGTGATATACACGGTGTGTATATCACGGTTGAATATGTGCAAAACCGAGACCAATCACGTGATATACACTTATTATGGTAAGTGTATATCACGTGTATATTTAACACATAGTATTTTGTAATTAACGTTAACCAAAATATTTAAGGGAAGGTGGAGATTTTCAAAGTTCTAAATTTCAAAAAATTGAATTGAACGTAACAGGCTGCGAATTAGTAGAAAGGGCAACTTGTTAAAAAGTTTAAAAGGTGTTTTTTTTTGCACTACTCTTAATTCATTTTCATTTTTGAACATAACAGGCAAAATGTGGTTTTGGCAGCAGATAGAAACATCATCAATTTTCATTTTCAATCATCAATCATCATACGGGACAAAACCTAGTGGGAGCTATTGTTCAATGTGTTAACAATAATGAAAGATTGACACCCTAAATTGATACTTAAGTATTACTTTTCCATTTTGTTTCATCCATTAATGGTATAATACTCATGAATGGCCACTCAACAGTTGCATCTTTGTATTTTGTATTGTACCTCTCCACCCTTTTCTCAATCCAAAATATTCGCCCACACGTAAATTTTACAGCTAATTCAAAAGAAAAACAAGAAGCCATCTTCAATGCAATTAGGGGGGATTTGATCTCCTTAACTTTAACACGTGGGCAACATTCTGTACCACCAGTTATGTCGATTTTGCTCCAAAGTAGAACTAATATGTATCTATATTTATATTTGTACTTATATTTACATCTAATCTATATTCACTACTAAAACAACAGTCAATATCGACGTAGAAAACCGATCAAAAACCGACTTCAAAAGGTAGGTCGGAAAAATATTTGACTCGGTTTTGGTAACCGACCTCCCGGGGTCGCTGTAAAATTTTAAATGGCAGCAAAATGTCATTTTTATAGCTGCTCACCTGCCAATTCAATACAAAATGAAGATACAATCAATATCCAGCTAAGCCAATAATCCATCAAACTACAACAACACAAGTATATATAACATCCCCAACCCACACTACATCAAATCCACCCGAAACTACTCCAAACTTCAATGAAACACACAAGACTTCACGAAACACTTATATAATATTCCATAGAAAGTCATACAAGTCATAAGTGTTGAAAATTAGCCTTTGGCGGGAGTTGCGACCGACCAACTTTAACGGCTTAAACACTAGTGTTATGCATGTTGGAGAATCCGGTTCTTCACACGTGCATGATCTACTAAGTACGTAGATAACCGTAGGGCCAAGAGTCGTCAAATTTCATTGAGAAATGAAAGAGATATTGGTTCACGAAGTGAGGTGTTTGAAGCATGAAAAAGTGTGGTTGGGATCAATTCTCCCTCATCGGTAGAGGAAGAAAGAATTGTTGTGTTTATAAGACTCAAAATTGGTTTGGGGTTTGGGACCCCAAGGGGTATCCCATTTGTTTAAAGGAGAGAGGACCTAGATGTGCTTCGATTCAAGGAAAGCCCGCGCGCGCCGCCGCTGCCGCCCGCCCGTCCCGTCCGGTTCCGGTCACGGGGTCATGGGCTGTGGGCTGTGCTTCTTCTGACCATAAGTTTCATATGTACAGTTTGGACCAGAATTCTTTCATATGTATAGTTTGGTCCTTGAAGTTTCAAGATGTACAGTTTGGTCCCTGAAGTGTCCAGAAAGTCAGAATGGGCAGAGAAGATCAGAAACGCCATAACACTCAATTCAGCTATTTATTTTGGCTGAATTACTCCTCCTATAATGGCCAAATCCGTTCCTCTTTTCACAATTTATTTTGGTGGTATTACTACCTCCATAATGGTCATTACTTGGCCAGTAATGACACTTATGGAGGCAGTTAAACAACCCTTCCCTCACCTAAATAAACAACCCCTTGCACCATTGTTGAGGACACTTTACACTACACAAAAATACACAAACAGAATCAGTTCTTCCTACAACTTCCAAGCATTATTTCATTACTCAGAATTCTTCATGGAAGCATTTGAGTTTCCTTTGCTCAAGTGTTCATTTGCTGTTTTATCTTGGGAGACAATTGTCCAGGACGTATAAAGGATACATACGGAGAAATATTGTCTTAAAGACAGAGTGCCACACTCGACTCAGCATACACAAAACAGTTTTCAGTTTTCTTGTTCAATAGAGTTGTAATTTCAGTTTTGTTCTTGAATTGTAATTTTTCAGTTCTTGAATTACTTTGCAGTTACTTGTAATTTCCGTTTCCTGCATCCTTTGTAAACAACAAGAAGTTATACCCAAATATCTAAGTTAGTCTACAAAATTAGTCTAAGTTCAATCATGTGGTGACATGTTTTCCACGTGATCCTCTTCATCATCTTTATCGATAAGACCTCGAAATTGATGATCATCATAGACAAGACGTCGTGCCGCAGGTCGAGACTGGGGTCGAAGACGGGGTTAAGCATCACTAGAACACTGGTGATGAGTTTACCCCAACAAATAGACTATTATGTCTTTCTATTACGGGTTAAGTTATTTTAGATGATGAGTTTAGTTTTGTTATTTTGAGAGTTGGGATTTGTCTTACCCCTCCTCTTGAATTTCTCTTGAATTACTAGTAATCCATGTATAAGCCATATCCTTTCTCCTTTTGGATTTTATCTCGTATATATCTGAAAGTTAATCTTATAGGATTTTCTTCATTATTTCTTTCTAGATTAATCCTTTCTTACTTCTATTGGGTTTATCTAAAGTTAAATTTATAGGACATAACTAACTACTAGTACATATTTATATTTAGTAGTTATATTTTAGATTAATTACATCCTATAGCTAAGAGTAATATGTCAAATACAATTAATAGCTATTAATAAAGATACATGGTAAAAGCTATTACCCAACCGCAACGTACGGCGGTTTATCCAATACACCCATATTCAAACCAATTTCTCTCTCTTTCAACTTCAATCTTCTCCTATTTTCCATCCATTTTTCTTATGCACGATACACAATAACACACACAATCATCTTCTCCTAAATCGTTACAGCCCACTAATAGGTAAGTTATTGGATAGTTTTAGGTTATTTTACACTGTATTTCGTTCATACATTCTTCAATTTCTTTGATTTTAATCCTCAATGTTACGCCATTGTTAGGGTTTCCACCGGAAAGAGATTAGAATTGCATGTTAATGGCGGACTGAAGTATTCCAACTAGAGTTACTAGAGGTATACTCAATTTTGAGGATGCTCCTTCTTTTGATTTGTGTATCACTCAAGACAAAATTAAAATTGCAGGCTCTATTGCTAAAATGTCTGCTATACGCCATTAATTGGACATCGCAAAATCTCCCAAGCGAAAGGAGGTTGTTCAAACTCCATCAAAATCCAAAGCCTCAGTATCAAATACGAAAAAGCAAAAAAAAGTCATTTATGCCGTTTCATCGAGTAAACCTAAAAATGGAGATGCGAATTCATCGGGTAGTGAGCCTAAAAATGATGCTGATGAAGAACATCTGAAACCAGTGGCGGTGAAATCACAAGTACTGTAATTCCAGTCTCTTTGCTGAATACTATGTATTCAATATTTTATACTTTCAACTTCATATGGATATTGTATATTAATTTTTTGTAACATGAATATAATTTTTTGTTCATGTATATTGTGTATTTATATTTTTTAACAGTGAATACATTGTATTTTTTATATATAAATTGATTAGTGTAAACAATACATATAGTGTATTATATATACAATATATAATGGAATTTATGTATACAGAACTGATTATGTTGTCCATGTATATTGTGTATACATATTGTTAACAATGAATACATTATATTTTATGATATACATTGATTAGTGTAAACAATGCACATATTATATTATATATACACTATATAATGAAATTTATGTATACACTGCTGATTATGTTATTAATGTATATTGTGTATTTATATTTTTAAAATGAATACATTATATTTTCTGATATACATTGATTAGTGTAAACAATGCATATATTGTATTATATATACACTGTATATATGAAATTTATGTATACATTGCTAATTATGTTGTTCATGTATAGTGTGTATTATATTTTAACAGTGTATAATTTTTTTCCTGTGATGAATACAAGTTTCTTTTTCATGAACTTTGTATATGCATAGAATGTATTTATATTTATTGTATACACATCATGACTTTCTATTCTTTAATTAACACCATCAATATTTTTGTGTTATTTTTGTGTTAACACAAGTTTTGTTTAGCTATATACAAGATAAGAAATTATTTGTGAGTTATCCTCCTACGCATCATGTGCACATGAGTTGTTACACAAACACTGATGTGTTTAAAGAACTGAAAGACACACTTACTGAATGACAATACAGATTATTTGGGGAAACTTATTTTGGTGTATTCCTCCGAATGCAGCATCGCGAAGTTCAAGCACAAATGTTCCAGTACTTTATGATGAAAGAGGTGATGACAAGTAATGAAAATGCCTTCTTGATGGAGATAAATGATAGGAAATTGAGGTTTACCATTAGGGAGTTTGCTACTGTAACGAGTTTGAAGTGTACTGAGAATTTGAGTGATTTCAAAGTTGCACCAAAAAAGAAAATTAGGCTAATGGAAAGGTATTTTGAGGGGTCGAGAAAATTGCCCAAAAAGGCAGCTTTGTTTAAATGCTTTAAAGACAAAGATTGAGACCAAAATGATGGCGATGCTTTTAAGATAACAATCCTATATTTCATCCATCAGTACATTTTGTCCGATGAGCCGAACACAATTAACGTTCCAAAATTGCATTTTGATTTGATGGAGACTGGAATATATAGTGAATACTCATGGGGCATAAAATCATTTCGTGATTTGATGAGAGGTATCCGGTAGAAGATGGATTCAGTCAAAAAGTATTATAGGCTTCACGGAATGCCTCTTGCGATGCAAGTATGATTGTATGAGTGTTTTTCATCAGTTGACAACACTATTGCAGTCAGAAGCAATAGTGAATACATTCCCAGAATGCTCAATTGAATGACAATATTTGATGGACAACATGTTTAAAGAAGGCGACGATCCGGAAATTTTCATGTATTCATATTTTTGGATATATCTATTTTTTTATTTTTTATTTTATTAATCTAATTGAATGCAAGTACATCTCTCACTTTGTATTTAAATATTGTATACAAAGTCTGATAATTTTACTTTATTCATTAGGATATGCATATATTCGCTAACATATTGCCAGCAACCAATGAGATTGTTGCGCTTCAATTGCTATCTATTGTCACTCCGGTAGAAGGAATACAACCACTGATATGAATTCAAATATAAACACTACCCAAAAATGTATTGTCATCCCTGCTCTGAAACCTACTGTCTCCCGCTGCGCAAGAAAATTCAGATGATGATTTTAGTTTTACCCCACCAATGCCTAAGGACACACGTCAAAAGGGAGTTATAGGTTCAGAATCTCCACTGCAAAAGAAGCGTAAGCAGTTGTCCGTTGAAACTTCATTAAAAAGGAAGAAAATTCCCCTTCCTGATACAGTTTCAACTTATATGAGTATTCCCCGTGGAAAGAAAACAACTAAGAGGACTGTCAGAGAAACTAACAAGTCAGTGAGTCCAACAGGACCCCCCATCTGTCCCGCCTGACGTCCCGACAACTAGCAAGCAAGATGATGTGTCTCTCATGAGGCAATAACTGAATGTTTTTAAGAATTCTGTATGTGTCATATTTATTGCTTTAGTTGATTTTACATATTTTATTTTGAAATTTTATGGTATTTATACTATATTGAAATCTAATTGAATTTTTAGGTGAAGGAAGAGTTCAATGATCTTTGCAAATACATGAACAACAACTTCACAAATTCTTCAAGAAATTAAAGGCAACAATGATTCTGAAATGGCAATACAAGTCAATTATCAGTTCTTTAATATCCAAATTCAATTATAATGTACATAAATATATTGTTGTTGTATAGCTTGCTGGCAGCGAAGCTCCACTTCAACAACATGATGGTGAAATTCATCGAACAGTAGAAGAAAACTTGCATGCTAATTCACCAATTCAAATAGATCATGACACAGTTCATGTTGAAAATGAGGTGATGTCATAAAACTATAATTGATGTTTATTGTATTCAAATTCATGTGTTCGATTCAATTGAATACATGATTATATGTGAATACTATTTGTTGTTTGAGAATACATTTTGTTGATATTCACATTGTATGAATTTGTTTGTATTTTATCTGATAAGCACTGTATTCACTTTCATGTTGTTGTTATATTTTCTTATTTGTATTTACTTTTCATGTAAGACTGTATCAATAATTTTACTGTATTCATTTTTTGTATGGTTAGTTGATGAATACAAACTTACATAAAAAATGAATACAGACTCCACACAGATATACTTGTTGATGTGTCAATACAAATATACATTAAAAGTTAATGTATTCATGTGTTTGATGTAGCTATATACATGAATTCAAGTATAATATATTCATGTTTTGATGTCATGTTAAATGAAATGTTTTGATGTAAAATGTATCCATATATCTGATGTATTGATAATTATAGTAAACTCTAAGGCATACATATATGTACATTGTAATCATTTTTTATCTTGCCGATCTCGTTACAACTTTCTAATACTATATTAAAAAATTATAGGGCATTGCAACATCAATACATGTCCCAATGGGTGATGTTGAAATTAACAAGAAAAATTTGAGTGGTGATACCTTAAGGGTCTCAACAGAAGAGATACAAAAAGGTAGTGATCTTTCGGGAGAACTAATTGAATCAGAGGTATTCAACTTTATTTAACAAGTAATCCAACTATGTATTCAAACATTAGGTCACTTTAAAACATTTGCATATTATGTTATTATTTAATAGGATGTTGGAGATCATCAGTATGGACAGATGTCTACCAAGGAATCGATCTTAGAAAATGAATAAGATGTTGTAAATCAGCAGGATCATGTAACTGTTGATGCAGGGGTACATTAATTAACTTATTTTTAGTTTTTTGGAATACAACTTATATATTCTTCTGGTAATTAATAATTGTCCATGTATTTTTATAGGGTTTTGGTTCTCATATCCTAATTGAGTCATTTAAAAATAAGTTTGTTGATTCTGTCTCACCTAGACATGAAGGAACTCACACGCCAGTAGATGAAAAATTCGACAGTGCACCCTCCGATGCTGGTTTATCTTGTGTACCTATTGGTGCTATTGCAGTGAGTGATGAAGCCACAGAGTGTGATAACTTATAGATATCTCAGGAACTGGTTTCATACTCTTAGTTGGAGTTGCCCGATGAATTAGTTCCTTCTCAAGTACCACCAACAAGAATTGTGATGACACTGCGCAATGAGAGACGTCCTGGCCCAACCCAGATATCCCTTTTTTTGATGAAGTTTGATTTGACATCAAGTTAGTAATATAACATATTACATACTTTCTATTATTATAATGTACTCGTACTTAATGTAAATTCATGTAGGTAGCTCATTAAAAGATATTATAATGTACTCGTACTTAATGTAATTTCATTATATTCATATAGGTAGCTCAATAAGGTCTACATACATCTTACCCTCCCCAGATCCTACTTGTGGGATTACACTAGGTATGTTATTATTGTATTTAACAAGAAACATCCATTTGAGAACAATTTCATCACGGGGCCGCATAATATGGCACTTTTCAATCAATTCTCAAAATGGATTAAAGACGATCTGCTTTCTAGACATAACGCCAAGTAAGTTATTTCATATTAAATACTTGTGATTAAGTATATATATATATATATAATCATAAAATGATTTTTATGTATCTTATATTTACTATACAGAAAGCAATCTGATGACCATTACAAAAAGGGTAAGGCAATACTGTCGATGTTCATGGAGTGTGGTATTAAGAAAATCAATGACAAGAATTGGTTCTACCTAATGGAAATGAATGGACAGTTGTGGAATGACGAGGTTAAGTGTAATATATTTGGATTGTATTTTATCATTTTTACAGTGTTGTGTTTATGAATTATAACTTTTTTTGTTATTTTTTTGCAGCACATTGATGTCATCTTTTACTACCTATGGAAGAAAGTCAAGTATGAACCAAATGACAGATACAAGTTTACCACCGTCGACTATGTTTTCAAAACAAAGATTGCTGCCATTCACCAATCTTATATGGACTCAGATTCTGTCACTAACGTAACAACACAGGAACAAGTTATGTATGGATACGTGAATGACCACCATGTATTTTGAACCATCCCATGGCATACGGTGGACTATATTTTTATCTCAATCAACATGAAGGATAAAAATCATTGGTTGTTGACAGTCTTATCATTCATGGACAAATGTCTTTATGTTTATGACTCATACCGATCAGCAGGCCATATTGCAACTGTAAATTTTGAGATTGACATGTTGGCTTCACTATTGTTGCTGTGTCTATAAATGATCGATTTCTACCATGACAAGCAAGTCATTAACTGGACGCATCACCTAGCATACAAAATCAAAGCCATGTCTGAAAAATTTGTAGTCAAATATGTTTCCTGTTTGCCACAACAAAGACCCGGGAGCATGTAAGTTAGTTTCAGATTCTTCATGTTTACATACGTGCACAACTTTCATTGTTTTTTTATTTCAATTATTTTCTTATATGCAGGGTTTGTGGGATGTATGTTGCGGCATTTGCTGAGTATTTGAGTTTGGGAGAAGGTATTCTAGATGAAGACTTTAATGACGAATTACTGCGTACAAGATATGGTGCACTTTTATGAGACTATGCTAAGTAGAAGTCGGATTCAGAAGCAGTCAGTGATGACAAGGCACCACCAAAGCCAATCAGACCAATCATATATTTTGATCAAGTTGAAAAAATCGTAGTTAATTAGTGTTTGTATGTTAATTTTCAGAACAAATTGTTATAATTTTGTATGTATTTTTCATCATATTTTTCATGGTTGATGCAAACATTTTGATGTTGAATACCTTTTGTGGTCACTTGCTCATGAATACAATGCATTTTATCCAATGTATTCAATTTTCAGATTTCATTTTTTTTCTGGTGAACTACTGTCTTGAAAGTATATTATAAATACCATTTATTATTTATTGAATACCAAATATGAATACAGTTCATATTTGTGTATTCATATTTTAGGTTGTAATTTATCTAAATACACAAATTATTGAATACCAGACTTTCTTATACATCAATGTATTTAAATTGTTGGTTATGGAAACTAGTATGTATTCAGTATTTAAGGTATTCACTTTTTGAATGCCATATTTTGTATTCTAATTACATAGTTATCAGTCAGTTTCTTACCAATATAGTTCATGATTTTCACTTAGCATGCCAGACCGTCATGTATGGCACTTCCACACCAAATTTATTTCTCACATCATCTACTATATCATGGCGTATACTTTCTTTTGTAATTTAAAATTATGGGCTTGATAACACCAGCTATAAATCCACTACTAGCTTGATGTTGCGAATAGACCTTATCCTTCAAAGGACATGTATGTTCATCCACAAGCTTCCTCACTTTGAACATGGATGATCTGTTAATACTCGGTGCATTGAATGTCCACTCATAATGTTTTGATATGCATACAAGTGTATAGTTGCAAATACGAATTTGTATACATATACAATAAGTTGAATATTCAAAATTAATATATACACACACTATAATTGCAAAACATACTGTATAGGTATAATATCAACCACTTTATATACATAAACAACTACACTATTTAAATTATGAATACAACTGATCTTATAGAATTTGATCGCTCCGTTCAAAATTGAAATTTGTTCCTTATTGCATACTTCTCCATCACATACTTTAAAGTTTCTTTATCAGTATATACTTGATCTACAATGACCACTTTGTGATTACGATCTGTAATGATAAAATATTTTACCCTTCTGAATACAACTATTGGCTGACCAAAATTTATTGTCGCCAGTGCCATCGGATCATGCGTATCCATAGCTTGTATGTCAAGCCCGTATTCGATTTGCGCTAGGTCATTTTGAACAACACTTTCACCTGACGCACTGTATTAATTCACCTTATCTGTTGTATTGACACACAACGGATACATATTGAATTATCTATTTTCTTTCTTGAGTTCAACATACACCATGACACTCATGTCGTTGTGTATTTCCAATGGCATATAATTATATTCGATCATGTATTTGATATTAATTATTTTTAAACTCATATCTATTCGAACTTGATTCACTATTGCAACAACTAACTCCACATACGACATATACTCTTTGAAAATAATTGCATCAATAGTGTAATTCACAAAACAATTCTGATCGATCCAAATACCGGAATGTCGAATTAATACCGTTATGTTCAACATTTTTGTATTCAAATTCAATAATGTAAATCAAAAACATCAAAATAACGAAAATACAAGAAAAATTAATCAATTTAACCAGTTCAATTTGACAAAAAAAGCATCAATAGTAATTAAATTCTACGTTAAATACCTACTGAATGTTGTATATATGTTCGATCTCCGGATTATAATTGATATGATAACAGTTGAACCATACCGTTATACGTCAACAAAATAAAATTATGTAGAATCTCGTAATAAAAAAATAGAGCTGTAATATACAACAATGAAATCGAATCGAGAATGACATTGAAATAATCGTAATACTAAAGTTTGTGTGAAATTAAAATTAAATTTTGTTACTGATGTGCTCTGTTTTGATGATTATGATGGAAGAAATTTGAATTTCAAATTGAACGCATGGTTGAACAAAGATCCGTGTGAAATATGGAAGGAAATACGTTACACGTAATTTGGGGAATAATTTATTTTGTTTCCCAATGTTTAACAGAGCACATCCCAGGGTTTCAGCTAATCTTACTCGCTGTATTCATGAATACAACAAGATATATTATGAATACATCGTCAAGAATCTCGTTGTATCTACAAAAAAAGTGGCTACACTTGGTAATTATGCAAAGTATAGCTAGGCGACATTTTAAACCCTTAAACTATAGATATTTATGAAATTTTCACTTATCTAAAGGTAAGGTGTAATGTAAATTAAGAAATGGAGCGAGATAAAATGGAGGAAAACAAAATTTGAATAAAGTTACTTTTATAAGTGAACTCTGTCCCTCATTAGTGAGGGAAAACAAAACTTGTGTGCTTATATATAGAAGCACATCTTCTAGCTCATAAAGAGTTAAGAAGAGAATCTTCCCTCATGTCGTCGTCATCGCTCGACTCGATCTTTGGAATTGGATTCAGTCAAATGGTCTGATTGATTGATATAATTTGTTGGACCAAATTTATTTTCTAATTTTCGTTATTTATTTTCCAAATTATGATATTTTCCGCGCAAGAATTTTAATTTAAAATTGATGAATTTTATTTTTTCCAAATGGTAATTATTGTTTCAAATAGACACTGCCTTTTTGAACATGCATGTCAGCACTTGTAGATACCCAAACGTTCGACTCTAAATGCAGAGGCTTTGCCTCAATTTTACACACTGAATTTATCAGTTTTTCTTCCCTCTCTCTTTTGCATCTGTATCATTTTCAAAAGTAAAACATAAGTGTCTAGTGTGATTTGCTCTGCCATTTGAGTTCCTTGAAGTTTTGTAATTTGCATTGCCATTATTGCAGAATAGTTTCCATTCTATTGTGGGAGAAATTAATCAGTACCTTGAAAATTGTGAGTGAATTTAATTTTTTAAGGATACATAAAAAATTCGTGGGCTCGAAAATTTCAATATCATCTATTTTCTTATTTACTTCTTTGAACACATAAAGATAACAACTTCTTATCCTGATGATTGTTTACCCTAACAATCATCTTAGTCTTCATACCCGTTTCTTGCTTTTCATAATTGATCTTGATGTTCACATGGGATTATAGAATTCATCTTCGATTTATTTGCAATTTCAAATATGTTTCATATCAGTAGTGGATGGGCAAGATATTAATAGCTTAGAAACCTCCAAAGAATCTCAACAAAAGTTATCAACCATGTTAGAGGTTTCATAGACTAGTCAGTCATTACATATTGGATATTCAACTACGTTTAGCCTTCTGGGTTACACTATCTTATTTTAAGACTATTTCCGCACTTGTGTTTTAATACTATATTTTCAAAATTATTATGAAGTTATGTTTATTCAGACTTTTCATGTTTTAAGTGATATTCCCATTAGTACATGTCTTATATTAATTCATCAAGCCATGTGGTTTGCTCAGTCACATGCAACAAAGCATCTAATGTCATGTTACGTCCAGGCCCATGTTCGAGGCATGACAAAACTTGGCATCAGAGCACTAGGTTCAAGTTTCCTAGGGAGTTTATAAAACAGTGTCTATTAGAGTCCTACTTATGGGTGTGAAGCGCACCACACTTATAATTGGGAGGCTACAAGGCATCTTAGAAATGTTACCATTCTTTCTACTCTAGATTGTGCCATGAATCATAAAGCAATAAAGAACATTCTCTTCCTATAGAATTCCTGACATATCGAATGCACAAGCAACGAAAAGGAAATTCAAGGTCCAAGAGAAGATGATTACCCATTGGGGTATAATTGTGGAGTACATGTTGGTAACAATTGAGACTTGAGATTATATGGAAAGTGATACAAAATGCATATTTACTACAGATTAGAGCATAATCCTTAACAAAAAGTATAAAAGTAGTTATCATGTTTTATGGTTATCAGTTTACGTCAGTTACCAGTTATACATTCTCTCAGTTAGCAGAGTTATGATTATTTAGTACGCCAACACTCAGTTATTTAGTAACTAGATCTCCAATTTTTAGTGTATCCGTATTCTTGTGACTTGTGAGTATACAGTGATGCCTATGAGTGCTAAAAATATATGTAACGATGACTAGAGCAAAATCTTCGCATGTTTTAAGTTTGGGTTAAGACCCAAGACTCGTGAAATGGAGCATGAAGTAATTTATTAGGTGATATTATCCTCTGAAGGACAAGTTTGTGCATGGTAGTATATTCATATGTTCTATACATTATTGAAGTTTATTTTGATTTGTGGGTCATGGAGTCATAAGTATGAAGATGATAACTCATATTTAAGAACCTACAGGGTAACATGTTATGAAGTTAGCCGCATCGGGTATAAACTGCTCACTATAGTTTTGGACAAAAAAGAGCCTAAGGAAAAAATACCTAGGAAGCCAAAAACAATATGCATGATGTTACAGAAGATGTGTTTTTGTAGGACCCATGCACATGACTAAGAATACATGGCATACGAAATGAGAACTATAGAACCAAATAGACCAGAAAATTTCTAAGTGTCGCAGACAACAAGGAGCTCGTAGAGCGATGTCCAAAGAGAGAGAAGAGCTCACAATGGGGCTTGCACTATGAGGTGTGCTAATGCCAGAACAAAAAATGGAAAATTTGGCTAGGTTTGGGGAATAATTTTAATTGGTTCAAGTTAAAGTACTATGTTAGTAAGATACTACAACCAGCAGATATTATTATGAGATAAGAAAATATGAAAGTTCCATCTTAGGTTATGTGAGTAAGTGCTTACCCTGGATGTGCATAGTATAATATGATTTTGAAGTTATAGGAAGTTTGGGGTTAGGTATATTAATTTTTCATGTAAGAGAGACGAAATTTCCCTAGGTGTGATCCATGTCTACAATTAAAAAAAGAGATATCATACAATCATAGAATAGGGTTGGATGATGAGGGCAACCATAATAACCTTATGCTTCACTTTAGTTAGTCAGATCAAAATAAGAGAACATGATTCTAGCTGGTGGTTAGTAGAAGAATAGTAAGTAAGTTTTGAGTAGATACAATGAATTAGTAATTTCAGCAGGGCTAGTAGAGGTACGATTTGATTTTATCAGTCAGGTTAACACTATTGAGTGGGTAACAGTTTGAATATACCGATTGTCTGTCAGAACCCAAAGAGTTGAAGTTAAACTCGAAGTACAGTGAAAGAAGTAACCAACTAAGCAGAAAGAGAGCAAACTATAGAAGAATAGTCTTTAAGAGTTACCAAAAAGGGATTTTCGCTAAGGCTGTCGGTGGGAGGAAAGTTAAGTCATTAAGATAGAATATGTCAATATAAAAAATAAATTAGTTCCCAGTCCATGTAAGTATTCAGTTTTCCTAGTAAGGAAGATTACTTAGAAGTGAGTTGAAAGATGAATCGTCAGTGACGTAAAGTGTAAAGAATTGCAGAAGATAAGGAAAGTTGGTTGGACCAATAAGAGAGAAGGATCCACAAATGTAAAACCTTAACCTTTGTTCTAAGGGAGAGATATGTACATCATCAATAAGTCCATTTGAATATTTGCAAACCTGAAGGGTTATCATGAGATATGAAAAACCTTAGTTTCATAATAACGGCATAATGAGATAGTCTCCTTAAGGAATGTAACCTCTCTTGTACAACAAACACGAAGTGAGTAGAATGATCATCGATTGACTTTTTTCAAGATCAGTTATTACCGATTAAGCGATCACTAGAAAAGCTATAAGGACATGCCTAGTTATGTGTTACAAGGGTAGTGCCATTGCACGAGACTCTAATCTTCTGGGTTCTGGTAAAAAACTTAGCATGCAACAATACTATGAGTATTTCAGGAAATGTCTCAGAAAGAAATCTAGTGTGGGGAGTTTGTTTCATATTGAGGCAAACAAGAGAATCATGGTGAGAGAAGTTCATCATTTAGTAAACCTAGGAGTTCAAAAATCCGTTTTGGTTAGAAACCCCTAAATTACCCTCATCGGGCCTTTATTTGCTTATTTGTGAATTGTGAGGATGGGTGTCATGGTTCATGAAATGATCGGGTAGGTTTTGGTCTCTATTTGGTAAGTTTGGAAAATCCTAAGTAAGAGGATAGAGAGGTTTGACCCATAGTTGACTTTTGGGTAAACGTGCTCCTTTCGTACTTTTGTTGGTTCCATTAGCACCAAAATGACGTTTATGACTTAGTCTTGCCTTTGGTTCGGTTCCTGAGGCAGCTAGGTGCGTTTTGGGTGGTAGGTTGTGAAATTGTGGAATTAGAACTTAAGGGTTGACTTTGGTCAAACCCAAGCCTCTAAGACCTTTTTCGGAAATTTCGAGTGCGCGAGCAGGTCTGGAATGTATTTTCTGATGGGGATGCATATTTGGTTTGTATCCTGGAGGTCCCGAGAGTGTTTCAGATGTTTAACGGGGAGTTTGATGAAAGTTGGCCATTGCTGGTTTCCGATATTCGCATTAGCGAGCCCTTGTCTACTTCTGCATGTCCACCTCCCGGAGGTTTGACTCGCAAATGCAAGACTTGCCCTTTGGCGGAGTTTTCGCTTCTGCGAATGACATCCTCGCAGGGGCGTGTGCGCCTCTGCAGAATTACTTCCGCCCTAGCGGATATCTAGCATAGTAAGTGACCTCACCTCAACGGATGAGTTTTCCGCCGAAGCGAGTCCGCACCCGTGAAGTCGAATGCACTAGAAAAAATCATTGTTCCTTTTAAGATTATTGAATGCCCTAAAATGATTTCATTCTCCAGATTACCTTACATTGGGATTAGAGCTCGGCCATTAGAGGATTTCTAGGAGATTGTGATTGAGTTCTTCAATAGATGTAAATTCCATTCCGTTTTAATTAGTGATTGATTATTAAGTGTTTATATTAGAGTAATATTTTAATTGAGGAAATGGTGGCTTAGTTCCTTGTTAAAGATAATAGGGAGGGAATTGAGTTTGGGGATTGGATACTAATTAGTTGATGTTGATATTGTAAACTAATGTTATATTATGCTAGATGATGAGGATCCAATCGGGATTAGTTATAAAATTAACTTGAGATTACAACTAGTTAGCATGTTATTGAGCTATTCGGGTAATAAAGTTTGTATTTTGTTATTGTGGGCCCAAGGTTCCTTTATAGTTTAACTTGGGGATTCTAGTTAAAAATAATAATATGGGTACTGTTAGACCCATAATCTCATTTATTTACCATAATTGATTAGAGTGGGCTCGTGAGGAGGCTCAAAGGAAGGGAAAAATTGTCGCGTGATTCGCGGCTTTGAAACATGCAAGTTAAGACGTACTAGACTCTAATATAACGTTATGTGTTGGTAAGCTGTCTATGAATTAATGTGAGTAATGGGGTATTGGGGGTCCCACTACTAGTGAGGTGGCGAGTACTTGTATGGGTACCGGTGAACTTAAGTTGGGTAATTATAGAACTTAGAATGATATGTATGATGAAGATTATGTGTTTAGGCTTCAGACCGTGAGTGCAGTGCATAAATCCGCTTAGGTTTGGTATGATTTCTGATTATCTGGGCTCGCAACCATGTTTGATATTCTATTACTGATTTGACTTGTCATGCATTCATCACTCTACATCTCATCTAAATACTTGAAAAAGAACTCATAATATTGATTGTATTAATTGTGCTGTTGCATGGTGTATTCATATCCATATCATTCATATATATTAAATTGGCATTTGAACTGTTGAGATACTACTGAAAGGGGCTTGAAATCGGATTATTGGATATGATACATGATATGAGAGTGATGATTGTAGATGACATTACAACCACAGAGCTTGGGTCTGATGGGATCAGATGGATATATGGACCTCATGCGTCCCCCATGGGTCACGTGACACCTACTATAGGAGCGTGTGTATAACGGGTACATATGGCCATTGCATACATACATGTCCTCTGCATTGCATTCATTATTATTTTTATATGTACTTGATGTTGTGTGTACTCGATATTGATTTCTGGTGAATTGTATGATCTTATGGATTTGATAGAGTAAATACTGATACTTAAGACTTATAACTGTTGTGAGGTCTAGTTGTGATACTGGATGGCACTAGACGCCCTAAATGGGGTTTAGGCTGATTTGGTAATACTATTGGAAACTGTGATAAGACTGGTGAACCTTGATAACATTTGTGCTTTGTTGAACCATAGAAACTATTGGTAGGTTTGACTAATTGAACTATCTTTATACTTAACTAACTAATTAGTGGAGAAGTATCAGAAAGTACCAGCCCTCGCCACCATTATAGTTATGATCGGTCGACGATGCTGCTGAGTACACGTGCTTTTCGTACTCACTCTACACTTGCTGCACTCTATGTGCAGGTACTGAGTCGGACGATAGAGGAACAACTTGAGTGCAACACTTTGGAGTTGATTCACGGAGTCCAGGGTGAGCCGTAGATTCCATCCCGGCACTGGAACTCCCTCTTTTCTATTTATGATTCTGTCATTTATATTTCCAGACAGTATTTATATTTCTCTATTCAGACTTGTATTCAACTTTAGAGCTCTATACTTATGACTACCGGATTGGGGGGGGGGGGGGGGTGGGTTATTGCAAGCTTATGTATTAAGTTCCAGGATTTGATAATACTCTTGTTATTTCTTTATCTTCCACATTTATCTAATTTTATTATGTACTGAATGATTGTGGTTTGCCTATGGGTTAGGGTAGTTGCCCTCACGACACAATGGACTTTTGGATCGTGACACTTTTATCTAGTTTGCTTAATATGATAGATATCATGTTGGTATCAGGATGACACCATTTGAAGCCTTGTATGGGTGAAGGTGTAGATCACCTATTGGTTTGTCTGAAGTTGGCAAAACAGAATTGTTTTGGGACCAAACTTAGTCCACTAGGCTATGGAGAAAGTCAAGTTGATTATGGAGCGTATGAAAATGTCTTAGAGTATCCAGAATTTCTATTCAGGTGCGCATCACAGATATTTAGAATTTCAAGTTGATGATTAGGTGTTCTTGAAAGTTTTGTCTGTGAAGGGAGAAGCTCGGTCCTCGATATGTTAGACCATACATGATCATGTGAAGAGTTGCTCAAGTAGATTATGAGCCGGATTTACCACCATAGTTAGTTGTTGTACGTGTAATATTTCATGTGAACATATTGAAGAAATTCATAGAGATCCATCTCTAGTTGTTCCTACAAAAAAAAAACAAAGCGATTAAAGATAGTCTGTCTTGCGAAAAGATTCCAATGGCTATTCTTGATCGTTAAGTTTGCAAGTTGAGGACTAACGAAGTCGATTAAATGAAAGTCTTATAAAGGAAACAAAATGTGAAAGAGGCTACATGGGAAGCCGAAGAAGTCATGAAGTCCAAATATCTGCTCTTATTGATGGACAAGCAGAAAATTTCTAAGGTAACTACCTCAAGTATTCGGAGCTCATCTCAGTTCAATGTTCAGATGCCATATCCTCTCAGCGATCAGATCTCCTGTTGTAACATTTATGTTTTCAGTATTCAGATCTTATGTTGATATCCATGTTTTCACGTATTCAGATCTCATTCCAATTCATCAGTCATGTATCTATGTCAGCAAATATTCATGTTCCATGGCATGCTCCTTACATCCATGTAATCATGTCATGTTCATGTTCCAGTACTCATGTCATTCATTCCTACAAATTCTTTCCCAAATCCCATGTCTAGTATTCATGTATTCATTCAATTCAATATCTATGTATCCACGTGAGTTAGTATTTAGGTTCTCATGTTATGTCAGTTCAGTATTCATGTTATTCAGAACCCATGTCCAGTTCACCTAAGATGAAACCACGATTCATCATTCGAGGACGAATAAGCCCAAAATGTAACACCTCGTACCTTTGAGCTAAGGTTTGACCCTTAAGATGATAATATAATTAAACCAATATAGTGAGTATAGGATGTATTTTGAAACCTATAAAATGTGTAAGAAGAGTCATTGGGCAAGTTATAGTTGGAAGCTACACTACAGATCATGTTTTCAAGTGAGTTTGCATAATACATTATTTCAAGTGAGTATAAACCCTTATTAGTTAGGGATTTGAAAAAAAAACGTCCTTAACTAAAGTTGTAGCCTGTTGAAATACCTTTTTATCCATATAGGAATCACGTCAATCGAAACTCTGTACTAAATATTATGCATGTTTTACTAAAGATATATCTTATGACCAAAATAGGTGATGAAGATGATTGAGTCCTTATGCAGATCATTTCTTTGGACTGGGGCATCTTCTATCTCCAAGAAGGCACTGGTTGCTTGAGATAGCGTATGCTTGCCTCAATCAGCAGGAGGACTAAATATTATAAATCTGTATTTATGGAATAAGGCAGTTGTTACTAAACAGTTATAGGCTATTACAAAGAACAAGGATTGCCTTTGGATTAGATGGATACATAGTTTCTACATAAAAACAATGCATTGGAATCTCTTCCTACACTTAAGAGTGCAACTTGGGTTGTTAGAAAAATACTGGGAACTAAGGAGCTTATTCTTGGACTTCAAGGCATACAATATGACCTGCAGATTCTTCCAACTTCAGCAGGGTGGGAAATTCAGCATCAAAAAGATGTATCATCTGATGACACCTCAGTTTTCAAGAGTTCCCTGAAAGTATATAATTCTCCAGCCTCAACTACTTCCAAAATTTAAATTCAATCTCAAGCTTGCTGCAAACAAGAGGTTGGCTACTGTAGATAAGTTGATGAAATTTAGCATTCAAGTGCCTCAAACTTGTGTGTTCTGTTGGCTAGATGACGAACATTGGAGCTAGAAGAAAATTTAGTTACTGGGCTATTGTCAACTACATTTTTGGTATGTTGATATATCTGGTTTAGAGGGACAGAAATGCAATCAAGTTTCAGAAAGGGAATATCTTAGCAGATAAATTATACAGGGAAGTTACACAACATATACACATCGAGGCAGATCTCCAACTGGCAGAATCCTGTTAGACCTATTAATTCCTATCCTTAAACCTGTTTTGAGAATCATGTTTTTCTGACAAATGTATTTTGTTTCTATATAAATTTTAGTGTGTGTATAGGCATTTTGTTTATGAAATAGGATTGTAGATGGTCAGCATCTACTTGGTTTGTACATCACAATTTTGGTTGAATGGAATTAAAATACTATTCACCCAAAAAAACTAAAAAGGAAGTTCTATAGAGTGGTGGTTAGACCGACTTTATTATATAGGGCAAAGTGTTGGTCAGTTGCCAGAAGATGCAAGTTTCAAAAATGAGGATCTTGAGATGGATTTGTAGACATACTAGGAGATATGATTAGGAATGAAGGATATCCGGGACAAGGTAGGAGTCGTCTCTGTGATGGACAAGATGAGAGAAGCAGGAATGAGATAGTTTGGACATGTGAGGAGGAGATGCGCATATGCCCAGTGAGGAGGTGTGAGAGGTTGGATATAGGAGCTATGAAGAGAGGTAGATGTAGACTAAAGAAGTATTGAGAAGAGACGATTAGACAGGACATGGAGCAGCTTCAGTCCGAGGACATGACCTTAGATAGGAGCATTTCGAGGTTGTGGATTAAGGTAGAGGTTTAGTAGAATGTTAAGTGTGTCTCACTTTCGACATGATTAAGCTTGGAGGTAGTCTAGAGCACCGTGTCGGCCGTATTATTAGCCTTTTAATGTAGTTTCTTATTTTTTATATCTGTTAAGATATGTTTTGTATTGTGTTTGGTTATCACTCTATTTTGATGTTGTTATTATCCCTTTTCTGAATGCTTTGTACTGCTTTTCTTATTAGTTGTCATATTTTCTTTATTGTTGTAGTTCTTTGTTGCATTCGAGTCGAGGGTCTTCTGGAAATAGTCTCTCTACCTCCATGAGGTAGGGGTAAGGTCTGCTCACGGTCTACCCTCCCAGACCCCACTTGTGGGGTTACACTGAATTTGTAATTGTTGTTGTTGTTAAGTAACTTTTTAAATAGGTTGGAGCCGTTTGGTGGATTCCAAACAAGAAATGACAGTGTTTGATTAAAGTTTACTCGGATCGAGTAAGTTAAGACTTTGACCTCTTTCAAATTAGAATTCTTTTACATATACCAAGTATATGAGAGTGTTGTATATGTAAAATAACAAACATTTATTTGAAACATATTATTGTTACTTGATTATACATGACAAATATTATCTATAATTTGATTATCTGTGCATATTGAAGATACTAGTAGTGTTATTTGCATATGTTACATGCTAGAATATCAAATATAATATATATCATGCATAATTAAGTAACGACTATGCACCCCTTACAACATTATAAGAAGCAAATTTTTTTATAAAATCAATTATTATGAGCATCTTCTATTCTATTCTCCAGGTTAATAACTTCCAACTAGAAGCAATAACAATACTGCTGCTAAACAAAGAAACTTAATAACCAGAGACATCCTTCTTTCCGAGTTGAAGAAGTACCAAGAAAGAAGAATATGTTAATCAGAAGCTTCATTACTAATGTTATTCTGGTTTAGCTTCACCAGTCCAGTAAGTTTTCACGGCAATTAGAATCTTCTCTGGGTTGAATGGTCCGCTCTCATGGTCCACAATACGACTTTGCCATCTCATGCCGTCTGCTATACTTTTGATTTTCAATAGGATTTCTACTATATCTCTGAATATAACAGTACCTTCAGGCCTCAAGATTCTATCCATCTCAAGGAGAATATTGGTGATATCACATCTTCAGGAAAAAAATTAACATACACAAATCAAATTAATACAGGATAACAGAAATATCTCAGTATAGGGAGTCAATATATATGAACATTTTACCTATCCTGATATAGGCTGATCAACCCACCAGCATGGATGAGATCATATGTTCGTGGATATGTTGAAAAAGCTTCACACCAATCATTATACGTGCCAATAAAGCCTCGTTCATATATCACACCCAAAGTGTCGGGGTCATTCTTGGCAGGAACCACGTTCATTACCCAAACTGGATATTTTGAAAGAGCTGCTGCAAATCCACCCAAATAAGCATTCGCGTCCATCACATTGCGGTATCGTCCTTGGGGCAAGAGACCAATCAGGCGTTTGTAGTATGAGATCCTCTCATTCCATACCTGATTATAATAACAACTATGACTCAATCCTAAACAAGTTTTGATTGGCTACATTGACCATGGTTCTCTATTTAAATTCATGATTATATACCTGGTTATCCTCTAAATATTTCTCAATTGTAATGCTTGGTATTGAACCACTACTGATCCTAGGAGGAGTAGAAAATGCTCGCTCTGGCCATTTTTCTAACGCACCACCTGCGACTTCATCCGAGTTGGTTACTTCCGGCAGCGGCGTGATACAGGCTTCCATGTCTTGGTACCTTTTTTCAGTAATAATGCAGAGGTCAAATTAGGATTCTTCATAAATGTTTAGATATTTATGTAGCATCTGTCACTTCATAATCAGAGATTGAGAAATTAAGTACCATGCTGCATCGGCGTTGCCTGACTTGCAGATATATGGTTTATGATTTGGTGATCTGTTTTTTATGCACATAATGTGGTTGAGAGGCTTTTGCCACACAGCTAGGTCACCCTTCTCAGTTACTTTTTTCCAGCAAAGTCGCCTCGCAGTGTCTTCGATGGCATCTTGCTCTTGCTTCAAATCTTCTTGGGTTCTTTCCCAACCTCTCCAATATGTCTTCCAACGGATAGGAGGGCCAGAAAGTATCCAGTAACCCCCTGGCCTTAGAACTCTGTCAACTTCAATTAGGTACAACCCATCTGTAATAGGAAAATATCATTACTAAGATGAGGTTTATTTTCTCCATGGCCGGTGTGTACTTCAAATATAACTCACATGCTAATCATCAATTTTCATGAGACGGGGTCTGAAAACACCTTACCGTACTTGTTCCATGGGATTAGGCACCGAGAACAATGAGCCATATCAAAAGCCCTTGATGGATATGGAAGTCTCTGAGAACCCATAACACCAATCATTGCTGGAACTCCTCTTTCAAGTGCAAACCAAACTTGTGCTTCATGTGTATCTCTTGGAGCAAAAGACATGGCTATTATATCTCTCTTCAGAAGATAGGCACCCCAACTTGCAACCTTTAGAACATTGAAGGAAAAGTTTTTATTACTTGTGTTAGGTATTTAACATGTAGTAAAACATTGAACATGCAACAGTTGAATAAACGAAGGAGAAGGAAATTGACATCTTACCCCACAGCCTGTATCGATTGCTGTCCGAATAGTACCACTAGTAAGGGGAACCAACTCACTTATATCATCAATGTAAGCATCCGCTCCGTGTGGAAACATGGTGCCACCTCCCGGAAATCTTAAACGATCACCTTCCACTTGGACCCAGTTTTGAACAGCCTTCTCAATACTAAGCTCTTTATGTGGAATATTGGAAAACCATGCATAATCTCTACTCTGTGGCCATTTGAAGGGAATCTTGTAATTGGGTGGAGCAGGTATAAGACAACGGAGAAGCTCTTCCTTTTTTGGGCAATGCCTCTCTCTGTACTTTAACATATTACGGTCAAATTTTCTACCCCTTTGTGGCTCTTGACATGGTGTGTATTCGCTGTAGGACATATCACATGGTGAAAAGTTTTCTGATGACTTAGAGTTGTTGACCACTAATTGATGATGGCTTTCAAAATCGATAGGGACTGACAATGATGATATTCGTGATGTCGAGATATCAAGGGGGTTCTGAGATCCAACATCACATCCAACCCTGGTGTAGACTTCAGATTGACTAGATGGAGTGGGTCTAGCATTCTGCCAAGCTCCTAGAACATAAAATAAAATGCAGAGGCCACTAACACCAAGAATCCAAGTCAGTCGTTTTCTCTTAGATTCGACCTGGTATAACTTTGGAGATCCACTATGGTCTTTTGCCATCTAAACCTGAAAATTCGATGAACGATTTTGTTTTCAATAATTAAAGAGAAATAACATCATTTATCATTTTGGATGAAAGTAGATGCAACAATATTTTTCAATCAAAAAAGGAAAAAAAGGAATTATCTATTATAAAATATGAAAGCTCATGTAAATATATCATAAATTTTTTTTAAAAAGTTTTTATTTTGGTTCAATCATCACAATAAGTGATGTTGCAGGTATAGAAGTTGTCGAGGAATCAATAAAGAACAATAACTATATATGAAGTTTCTTGAACACTAAATACTATTATCGTTGGAAAGTAAACATATAGACCCAAGAGACAGAAAATAAAATAAAAAGGAAAGTGTTTAAAAATTAAAGAAAAAGTAAAACCCTAAAAAATATTCATTAAATGCAAGGAAAAGGGTGTAAAAGGCATGAACTACAACCCAAAAAAGAAAAAGGAAATATAGAAGAAATTGAAAAATCAGAGAGGAAGGATAAGTGATATTCATAATTTTGCAAAGAAACGAGAATTTATAGTGCCACAAGCGAAAAAGATGAAGTTGAATATGCACATTAATTTTAAGACCATTTGGTGTGTACACGTATACAATTGAAAGATTACTAAACAATCGGAAGATAGAGGATGAAATAAGAAGCTTAGAAGCCTGTGACTTGGTCCAAGTAAAACTAAATAGTCACAAGGTGATCCGTGGTTGAGAGAGCATGAAAATATTTTTGGCGGACAACTTGCAAACACCGTAACATCTGCCTCAAATGCCTCCTCACCTCATTCTTTATTATTTACTCTTTTCCTTCCTATTCGGTATATAGAGGAGTCTACAAAAATAATAAAATAAATTTTTTGGACCAAAATGAGAGTGACCAGAATGAGGATATTTAAAACAATTCACATGGACTATGCGGGTATTATGGACACTTTCTACTTTATTATGACCATTATACCCTTCGTGAAAGTAAAAACTTGAATCTTTTTATCTTTTGTTAAGTTAACGATGTCTTTATGTTCACAATGAATAAAGGAAGAAAAAGTTTCTCTTTTTCATGATATATTAAATATATTTATCTTTTCTTTATTCCTTCTTGTCATAATTTATGATTATAAAATATAATATTTAGTTCACACTTCATACTCTCCATAACGTAAACGAAAGTTAGGGTTTAGGATTTAGGGTTTGGGGTTCATGGTTTATGGTTAGGGATTTATGGTTTAGGGTTTAGTTTTTTTCCCCTTTTTTGCAATCCACCGGTTTAGGGTTTAGAGTTTTTTTGAAGCCACAGCCTCACAGCTTGTGGAATTTTATTAATAGCAAAATGGAAACAAGGGCCCCAAAGGGGAAGTACAAACGGGGGGGGGGGACTCATTCTACCCCATCATACTACTCCTATAGGACCTAGACACATCTTACCTGAATGTAGAAAAAAGGAACTTGATAAAACCAAGTATTCTATGATCATCATAGAGTTTATAATGCCTCTATGATGATATTACAAATGAGGATGCTAACATAATGAAAAAGTAGTATAGGCACAAAGATATTATCATCTACCTCCGGGCTTATAAAATCTTCCATCTGCTGTACCTCTTCTTTCTCTTCCTCCAAGTAGTCCTGGAACTTTATCATTTCTTCATGTAGTTGGTTAAGTACTCAGGAGGCCCTACATATTTTGAGGGGTCCCTCATCTTGGAAACATCAAACTAGGAATTGCTTCTTCTTAGCTTCTCTCATTGGCATTTTCCTCAAGACTGACATTTTACCATCCCAGCTGTTCTTCCTTGTACCCTCCACATTTCGAGAAGATAGGTTCCTATTCTGGATGACAAGTAGACGGTCCGAGGAAAGGGAGTCCTCCTCGACATCCAACCAATTAGATTTGCTAGCAATATTACCAAAAGGGCCAGACATTACCTGTCTTTGCTTGTCACGGTGTGCCGCCTCTGTATAGAGCTCTCCCAAAGTCTTGCCTCCCATCTCATCCACATTACCAGGCCCTCCTGTATAGGACCCTCTAGTAAATGTACTTGGCCTGAGACATCTTCAACAGCAAGCGGCTCTATAGCACAGCTAGGTCTAGTTTTGTTTATCGTAGCAGCATCAAGAGAAATAGGCATACCTATTGCCGATGCGAGCGAGAACAATGTTGCTTCACCATAGTAATTCGGAGGCAATTCTGAGAATGAAATCCATGCCATTGCTATGCTTGTCTCTTCATCAGGATTAAGCCACATCTCCCATTTAAAGGTTCTCATTGGATGGAATTTGGTTTTTTCCTTAATATGCCAAATTGGCTTTGACATTAAAGTAACATAATCTTCTCGTCCTGAACATCAAATCAGTATATGTCTATTACAAATGAGACCAACTTGCACTCTTTCGTTTAATTCACATTGTGTTGGAATCGAGTTGCTCAAACCATGAAATTCAGGCAGCCCATAACTAAATTTGCCAATCACTACAAAATCCAATTCTTTGTGTGCAGCCATTAATTCCACTTCTTTGATGTCAAATGTTATCGTTGGCTCACCGTGTAGGTAGGTAATTTGCCTTATCGGAATTTCAGCAACAATGCCTCTTTCTCCTATTTTTGTCAAAATTAAGTTGAGCATATTGGGGCAGACCACTCTTGATGCGTATGTTGGGGGTTGTTGAACAACTTCTATAGATGGTTTCTTGATCGCCGTCACCTCTGATTCTGGCCGGAGAATCAGATTACCAGTATTTGTTCTTGAAATTGGGTTCTGGTTTTTTTGGTTTAGAGGTGGAAAATTGTTGGTTAGGGAGTATGGTGGGGGTGTCACCGAGGTCGAAGGTTGATGGCTAACCTCAGGTAAAGTCCTCCCAGACGAAGGGAGGTGACTGACCTCTCTGAAGTTGTTCGATTTTGGGTTACGGATTTTTCAGATTAATGGTGGAAAATTGGTTAGGGAGTATGCTGGTTGTGTCGTCGGTGTTGTGGTGTAGTGGCTGACCTCCGACGAAGGCTTGCCGGTTGTATTTTTTTTTCGGAAATCGATTTTGTGCGAAAATTTTGCACAAATCGCCTTTTAGCATTTTTGGGGTTTTTTGGGTTTAGATTTTGTAGATTGATGGTTTGGGGTTGCGGTGTAGGTGTTGCCATCGTCGAAGGGAGGTGGCTGACCTAAGAAGGAGGCCGACCGGTGGCCGGAGTGGCCATTCTGGCCGGTTTCGCGAATTTGGGCTGAAGGTCGCCCCTTTTTTGGGAGAGAATCCGACGGCCAGGGTTTGGGGTTTTTGGTTTTGGGGTTTAGGTTTTTTTTTGCAATCCACCAGACTCTCGGCCCGGGGCTATTTTCTATTTATCAAAAGTAAAATACAAGGGGCCCCAACGGGGAGAATACATACCTTAACCAGAATGCAAAAAAAAATGACGAAGCTAAAATCAAGTATTTTATGATCATCACAGAGTTTATAACTCACTCTGTGATGATATTACAATTGATGATACTAATATAATGAAGTGATAAAATAAGAACAAAGCTATAATCTACCTCTGAACTTATAAAATCTTCAATATGTTGTACCTTTTCCTTCTGCTCCTCCAAATATTCTTGAAATTGAATCATTTCTTTATTTTGGATCTTGTAGTAATTGTTGAGGTGACTGGGGCCACTGTCTTCTTCTTTGATTGGTTCTTATTGTTCATTGCTGCATCAGATCTCCCCTGATCTCTCTTGCACCGTTCCATATACTCCGTATATGGTAAATCCATAAGGGCAATGAACTCCTCATCAGTCATATCAGGGTGATATATGTTTTTGAACGCCGTAAATTATCAGTACGTCATGCCATTCCTATATAGGGGTGACCCATCATCCATTTCGGCTGCCTCTTCAAAGTCATCAAACCCACATGTAGGCGCCTTCTAAAGCACACTAGCAATGGATTCTACTGTCTCCTCATCGGTAAATCCCATCTCAGCAATAGAAGCCTCTATTGCATCATTTTCCTGCACATCATCATACAATTGCCTTCTCGTACTACAAATAGTAGGACTGGACGAACCTCTCTCAGGAAATGAGAAGGCTTTCTAAACCCAATCATTAATAGACGTGGCTTTATTTTTGGGTGTCACTTCATTAGTAGTAGAGATGGGTCTTTTACCTGTTTTTATGGCAGAATACACAGTACCATCAATTGCCGTAACAAAGTCAGGACTGGCGGCAACAATAGCCACACATGCAGACTCGACTGACGAAGGAACCTCAATACATGCTTGGTTCAACATCACCAAACCAATTGTATTTACGAGAATCAAATGCAAAATGCATCTAGCAGAAACGACAAATGCGATTCGAGAAATAATAGCAGATCGGTACGATTGCGAAACATCATCAACATCACCACCAGCTTGAATACCAATGTTACCAACACCAACACATCATCAACATCACCACCGCATTATCAATGAATACCAATGTTACCAACATCAGCAATACCACTAACGAAGGATCGGCGAATAACAACATTAGATCTTTCGCATTATCGCAACATCAATTCCAACTAATAACATCAACAGTAAGTGCAACAACTGCATCAACAACATCAACAGTCACAACAGCTGTTGCCTCATCACCAACATTTTCAGTAGCAACATCAGCAGCATGAGCAAAAGCAGATGCAACATCAATATAAGTAGGTGTTGCAGCAGCCACATCAGTAGCATTCTCGGCAACACCAATATCAGCCACAGAAGCTACATCCACTACACCAGTAGCATCAGGAGCAGTAGTTGCAGCATCTGCACCTACAGGAGCAGGATCATATTCAGCAACAGCAGTAGCAGCTTCAGCATACAACACAGTAACACCAGCATCAATAATAACTGCAGACACAGCATCAACACTAGCAGTAACATAACCATTTGCAGTAGCAATTGCACCAGTTGTACCAGCAGTCACAATTTCTGCAACCAAAGCAGCAGATAAACCAGTAGGAAAAGCAGTAAAATCTGCATTTCCATTAACCACAACAGCCTCAGCATCAGAAGCAAAGACAATAACAACAATATTACCACCAGCAGCAACCACAATATCAGCAGCAGCACCAACAGTTTCATCAGAAGCAGCTGCATCAGAGGCACCAACAAAGCTTGTACCAGCATTAGTAGCAATAACACCAGCAGCATCATAAACAACACCTTCATCTTCAGTCAATAAATTAAAGGTGTTGGAGGATTTATGAATCTATTTTAGAGCCTTTGGTTGTGATATTATAGTATAGTTTTTATGTTGTTTTTGGATTCCAATAAGGGTTTTTGGTTTTGATTTTGTTTGTTTTTGTGTGTTTTGTTGTTTTTGTGTGTTTTGTTGTTTTTGGTGTTATGGATGGTTTGCCATTCCTTTTCATTTCCTCTAGTCTTCCCACTTTGTTGGTCTTTGGTAGGATTAGGTTTAGAGATTTTGTTTCCGACTTTCACTCCACTGCCATTACCCTTCTCCTTTCTTTTTTCTGGTTTTAAATCAGGATTAAGTTTCCAACACCCAAATTCATCATGGCTTTGCAACTTGTAAGTTTTAAAGTATTTAGGAAGGTAATCATATCGAATTGGAAACCATTTCGACTGAATTATTTCCCCATTAGCAACATGAATTTGAATTATTTTTGGGCGTACTCTAAGTAAATCAACTTCTACCTTAACCCTTGCACAACTAGGTCGAGTTTTGTTTCTTGTAGCGGCATCAATAGAGATAGGTTTACCTACTGCCGATGCCAACGAGAAAAGTGTTGATTCACCATAATAATTTGGAGGCAATCCTGGGAAGGAAATCCAGGACATTGCTTTACTTGTCTCTTCATCCGGATTAAACCAAGTTTTCCATTTAAAGGTTCTCATCCGATGGAATTTAGTTTCCTCCTTAATCTGCCAAATTGGTTTTGATAATAGAGCAACATAATCTACTTGCAATGAACATCGAATCAATATATGTCTATTGCATAGAAGGCCAACATGTACTTTACCTTTTAATTAGCATTGTGTTGGTATAGAATTGCTCAATCCATGAAATTCAAGCAGACCATAACTAAATTTGTCAATCACAGCAAATTCTAAATCTTCATGTGCAACCATCAATTCCACTTCTTTCATGTCATATCGTATCATAGGCTCACTGTGAAGATATGTAATTTGTTTCCTCAGAATTTCAGCAGCCGAGCCTCCATTGCTATTTGCCAAAACAGTGTCGCTACTGTTGTGGCAGTTGGATGACGGCTTGATCAACTTGGAGTAATCCATAAGTAAGGGGTTGTGTCGGACAACCTCTGTATGAGGTTGTTCAGTCTTCATCACAACTGTTTCTGACCGGCGAGACAGAATATTGCCAGTATAGTTTGAATTCGGGTTTGGGAATTTTTGGTTTAAAGATGGAAAATCATTGGTTAGAGAGTATGTTGGGTGTGTCGTCGAAGTTGAAGGGACATGCCCTACTTCAGTTGGAGGTCAGCCGGAGGTCCTAGAGGCATTTTTTGGTCCAGTTTTGGTGGTGGTTTCAGTCGACATTGGGTGATTGAGAATCGTCGATTGAAGGTTTGCTGTATGTGTTATAGTACCGACTTCTGGTGGATGCTTGACGGTGGTCGAAATCGTCCTTCTTGCTGGAAATCGATTTTGTGTGAATTTTCGCACTAATCGCCTCTTAGCAATTTTGGGTTTTGGGTTTAGCTGTTGATGGTTGCTGGTTTGGGGGTACGGTGTGTGTACCGCCGATGTCGAAGGGAGGTGGCCGACATCCGGCGGAGGCCGGAGTGGCCATTCTGGTCGAGTTTTGTTTTTTGTTTTTTGAGTCGCCGAATCGCCTCTTTTGAGAGAGTCCGATGGGGTTGGGGTGGGTTTAGGGTGTATATAACCCACAGCCTCGCAGCTTGTGGAATTTTATTAATAATAAAATAAGAAACAAGGGGCCCTAAATGGGAAGTACAAGCAGGGGGGACTCATTCTATTACCCCACCATACTACTCCTATTGGGACTAAAAATCTAACCTGAGTGTAGAAAAAATGAATTTGACAAAACCAAATATTCTATGATCATCATAGAGTTTATAATACACTCTATGATGATATTACAGATAAGGATGCTAACATAATGAAAAAATAGTATAAGCACGAAGATATGATCATCTACCTCCGGGCTTACAAAATCCTCCACCTACTGTAGCTCTTCTTTATCTTCCTCCAAATATTCCTGAAACTTAATCATTTCTAATTGTTGTTGATTAAGTATTCAAGAGGCCCAATGTACTTTGAAGGGTCCCTCATCAGGGCAGTATCAAACTAGAATAACTTCTTCTTGGCTTCTCTCATTAGCATTTTTCTCACACCTAGCATTTTACCGTCCCAACTGTTCTTCCTTGTGAGCTTTTTCTTTGTACCCTCCACATTTCAAGGAGATAGATTCCCATTTTGGATGACAAGCAGACGGTCCGGGGTAAGGGAGTCCTCCTCGGCATCCGACCAATCAGATTTTTTAGCAATATTACCAAAGGGGTCAGACATTACATATCTCTACTTGTTCCGGCGTACCACTTCTGTATATAGCTATCCCAAGGTCTTGTCGCCCATCTCATCCACATTGCCAGGCCCCCCCTGTATAGGACCCTCTAATAAATATACTTGGCCTGAGACATCTTCAACAGCAAGCGGCTCTGCATTCTCCTCAATGGCCTCATCTACAGCAGGAGCTACGTTGTCTGCTTCTTCCTCATCTGTATCCTCATCATATAAGCTGTAGGCATCATAGTCACGGTAGTTAAGTGGCGGCTCAGCTAGCAGCAAGGCCATTTCCTATTCATCTTTCGTGGTACCATCCAGCATTTCCAAATACTCTGTTGCACCTTGATCTAGATAATAGGATTTCTTGTCTTCATGCACTTCTTCAAAAGATGTCATACCCAGAAAGTTTCCATTTCTCGCCATCTTCTTGTCAAAGGCTTGCCTAAGCAAAAGAATGTCGGATGTGGGGCCCTCAGTAGATGCTTCTTCCTCCTCAACATCATCCCCATCTATCTCACACCATTTCCTTCTCTCACTATCTGAAAGGTTAGCAGTTCTAACGGAGGGGATGTCGAAAATGGTTTCATTGAGGGTGCAAGGTTGTGTTGGAAAAGAAAAGGCATTTTTGATCCAATTTTGTGTAAATGGGCTTTTTGTGATTGGTGTGTATGATGTGGCTGTTGGATTAAGAATTGGTTTTGGATTTGGATTTGAAATTGAGCCCATATCCGAGATGGATTGTGGGCTTGGATTTTCGAATTGGGTTTTTTGGGATTGGGCCGAATGCGAGATGGAGTGGGCCGAATGTGATTTAGGGTTGTGCTCGGGTTTAAGGGGGTGCGGGTTTGTGGGTCTGAGTGTTCGGGTGCGGGTATGGGTTGTGGGTCGGGTTGTGGAAGTGGGTCGATTTCCTTGTCAGAAGGGGTTGCGGGTATGGGTTTCTGTAGTGGGTCGGGTTGCGGGTAATTAGGGTTTTGTGAAGAGGCAGTTTTGGGGGTTAGTGGTTTAGGGTCCCTTTCTCCTTTTCTAAATAAGGTAAGCTTTGAAGACGTAGCTTGTTGGTTTTTCTATCATCCAATCCACAACAAATCAAATGGAACCTGGCGAAAAAGAAGTGAACACGAAGCTGAGGAACGAAGTAGCTCACCTAAAAGGAGAGGAACGAAGCTTCATCTTTGTTTTTCTTCAAATCCCACGCGGTCAGAGCCTTGGCTCATCCCACTGCTTGGGAGCTTATGCTTTCATGTTCTATTTCACTCCCGGGGGTTCTTTACCCTCACGGTACTACTTCGCTATCGGTCACCCAGGAGTATTTAGCCTTGTAAGGTGGTCCTTGCTGATTCACACGGGATTCCACGTGCCCCATCCTACTCGGGTCAGAGCCTAAGTTAATGATGCTTTCGGTGGTACCGTGAGGGTAAAGAAGGCTAAATACTAGATGGTACCACCTTAAACCCTAAACCCTAAACCAAAAGCCGTCGAATTTCTCTCTCAAAATAGGCGATTCGGCGATTTCGCACAAATCACAAAATCCAGCCACTATGGCCATTATGGCCACTCCGGCCACCGGTCGGCCTCCACCTGAGGTCGGCCATCATCCCTCAACCACAGCGTCACACCCGCACCCCAACCAAACCAACAATCTTCAATTTTCAACCTCAAAAAACCAAAAAGCGATTTGGGCGATTTCACCCAAAAGTGCGATTCCCGTCGATACGGTCATTTCCGACCAACGGCGAACCTCAAACTAAGGTCGGCCATCACCCTTCAAACACAGAAACACACAAAGCATTATGCCTAACTAATTTTCCACATCTCCCAATCCCGAAATCGACCCCAATTGGCAGAAATGCGAGTCACCAACATGAAACAGTGTCGACGAAGGTCAGCCACCACCATACAACGTCAGCGACACACCCTACTATATTGGCGACATACACCTAATCCATCAATCTTCAACCTACAAACTCAAAAACCCAAAATCCTATGTCGAACAAAGTTATAGGAAATCTTAGTCTACATCCAGAAACAGAATCGATGGCAATTGGAAACCCTCATACAGAGCTGGCTCGATAATCACCAACTTATGCATCACATTGTGTTAGAATCGAGTTGCTCACACGAAGAACTACAATTTGCTGTAATTGGAAAATTCAGTTATCGGTTGCCCGAATTCCGTGGATTGAGCAACTCGATTCCAACACAATGCGAATTGAAAGGAAGAGTACATGTTGGTCTTCTTTGCAATAGACATATATTAATTCGATGTTCATTGCGAGAAGATTATGTTACTTTACTGTCAAAGCCCATTTGGGAAATTAAAGAGAAAAACCAACATCACCCAATGAGAACTTTTAAATGGAACATGTGGTTTAATCCTGAGGAGGAAACAAACATAGCAATGGCATGGATTTCATTTCCAGGATTGCCCCCGAACTACTTTGGTGAATCAACACTTCTCTCGTTCTCGATCTAGTTGTGCAAATGTTAAGGTCGAAATTTATTTACTCAAAGAACATTTTAGGGTTCAGGGTTCAGGGTTCAAGGTTCAGGGTTCAGAGTTTAGGGTTCAAGTTTTTTTTGAAGCCACAGCCTCGCGGCATGTGGTATTTTATTAATAATAATAAAAGAAAGACAAGGGGCCCCAAAGGGGAAGTACAAGCAGGGGGGACTCATCCTGTTACCCCACTAGACTATCCTATAAGGCCTAAAAGAAAGCTAACCTGAATGTAGAAAAAATGAGCTTGAAAAGATCAAGTATTCTATGATCATCATAGAGTTTATAATGTACTCTATGATGATATTACATATGATGATACTGCCATAAAGAAAAGCTAATAGAAGGACACAGCTATAAAATACCTCTGGCCTTATAAAGTCTTCAAAATGGTGTACCTTTTCCTGCTCTTCCTCTAAATATGTATGGAAATGGATCATTCCTTGAGAGATCGTAGATATGCCTTGCGGCGAAACGATCTTTCTGCCCTCTTACTTCTTATAGGCTCGGGGGTCCTACCGGCTGCATTATATATCGGGGTGGACACCTCCACTGTCTTCTTAGCTTCTCTCGGTAATATCTGTCTGTGTGGCGTAGCTGTTGGATTTTTCCGAGTCTGCATAGACACCGTATCTCCAGTAGTAAAAGATGATGATGAAGATACCTGTGTATGTACCTCCTGTGATCTTTCTGTTTGCTTCATCACTGCTCTGGCCCGCGGCGGTGCTAAGACGTACTCGGCCGGTTCCGTGAACATGGTTGTCAAAGCCTCTGTCATGCCCTCAAGTTCTAGTCCCTCCTTTGTTGTAAATCCTAACATCCTTAGTGCCCGTGGATGCAAAATATTCGCATCAAGCCGCACTATAGGTGTGTCGGAATCAATTGATCCAATCGGAGATCTTGGTTCTCTAAAGTCCATTGTGATTTGGGCATACCCATCTTCATTTGAGTCGGCTTCCTCCTCATAACAATCATCACCCCACTTCCTCCTTTCACTACTTGAAGTAGGCAACTCAACACATGTTTGATTAAGCTTAACCAAGCTTTCAAATGAGTTTAAGGTACAAAGAGGAGTGTATGTAGATGCTTGGGGATTTAAGCACGAAATTGGGTTTTGGTGTAGGCCAAAATTGGGTCTCGGGTTTTGGGTTATTGGGTCGAGGGGGGTGTCGATTCGGGTACGTTGTGGTCTCGGGTTAGGGGGATTCGGGTGGGCTGGTGGGTCGAGAAAATATGGGCTTGATTCGGGTAATGGGCCCACATGGGCTGTGGGCTGGGTTCGGGTACTTGGGCCGGGTAGGGTTTCAGAAGTGGGTGGGTAATTAGGGTTACCCGAAACCACTGTTGGGAGTGGTTTAGGGTTTTGATGGGTTGGGCTGGGTGGGGTTTGTTTCTCGGGTAGGGTTTCGGGTAGCAGTTTAGGGTTTTGGGTAGTGGTTTCGGTTGGGCTGGGTTGTGGCGGCTGCTGGAGGGGGACCGGAATACCAGAGGGGTTTCCGATGGTGTTTTTCGGCAGCCTAGAGCAGTTGCGGATGGTGGTTTCGGTAGGAGGGTTTTGAGGGAAAGTGGTTTCGGGGCTAGGGTTTTGTGGAAGGGCGGTTTCGGGGTTAGGGTTTATCGAGGGTTAGGGATTTGCGGCGGCGTGGTGGTGTTAGGGTTTATGGGTATATAGGTAGTTTCCGATAGGGTTTGTTGCCGGGGTTCTATTTCTGACGCCGCAACAGTGTTTCCGACATGAAAAGTTGCCGGAATCACTGTTTTTGCCGTCGGAACAGTAGATCTACTAGGTTTTTGTGGTAATTTTGAATTTTGGAGAAGGGATTTTTTGGTATTCTTGCTAATAACAGTGGTTCATTCATTGGTTATCGGATGGTTTTGCGATTTGGCTGGGATTTGGGAGTTGGGGGGGCTAGGGTTAGAAGATGAAGGGTTAGGGTTTGAGGCCTTACCTTTGCCCTTTGCCGCCGCCCTTGTCTCCACCATCTGACTTCTCTGTTTCCGGCGCCAATTCAGGATGCAGATTCCAACACCCATGCGTATCGTGCCCTTGTAGTATACAATTGGGACAATACTTGGGCAAGAAATCATACATAATCTTGCAAGAATGCGTCTTCGTTCCTTCTCCTTCCCCAATTTGAATGTTGTATCTTGTGGGGTGTTCCTTTCTCAGATCTGCTTCAACCTTGACCCTAGCACAACTAGGGCGAGTCTTATTCCTGGTAGCCGCATCAATGGAGATTGGTTTGCCCACCGAAGATGCCAGGGAAAGCAAAATCAATTCGACAAAGAAGTTTGGGGCCAAGTTTGGGAATGAAATCCAAATAACTGCAAGGCTTGTCTCCTCTTTCGGATTAAACCACATGTCCTATTTGAAAGTTCTCATCAAGAACGCCTTCGATTGGTCCTTAATCCAGAAGCTTGGCCGAGACATCAATGAGACGTAATCCTCTTCAATCGTGCATCTAATCAAAATATGTCTATTGTGTAGAAGACCAACCTTAACATCTGCCTTGAGTTCACATTGCTTAGGGATAGCCGTCCTAAAGAAGTTGAGATCTGGCATGCCATGGCTAAACTTGCTTATGACGGCGAAGTTTAGGTCTTGTTGCTCGATTGTCAAGGCAACCTCTTGGTCGCTAAGCCGTATGGTAGGTTCACCGTGAAGGTAGTGGAGGGGTTTTCTCAGAAAATCAAAGTTTCCGCCATGGGTAGGGTTTTCACCATTGGCAGAAATGGGGGATTTGAAGAGATTGGCGTATGTAATGGGTTGGGGATTGGCAGGGGATATCGTCGGGGGCTGGACGACCTCAGGGGGAGGCCGTCCAGTGGCCACCATGGCCATCGGAGGGCCGAAGAAGGCTCGGCTTTTGGTTTTCTTGGATATCGCCGGAAATCGCCCCTTTCCTTGGGAGCATTTTCCGTAGCGTGTTTCGAAGGTTTAGGGTTTAGGGTTCAGGGTTCAGGTTTTTTTTTGAAGCCACAGCCTCGCGGCTTGTGGAATTTTATTAATAATAAAGATAAAGACAAGGGGCCCCGAGGGGAAGTACAAGCAGGGGGGACTCATCCTGTTACCCCACTAGACTATCCTATAGGCCTAGCAGCTAAAATCTAACAAGAATGAAGAAAGAAAGAACTTGACAAAACTAAATATTCTATGATCATCATAGAGTTTATAATGCACTCTATGATGATGTTACAAATGAGAATGCTAACATAATGAAGAAGTAATATAAGCACGAAAATATGATCATCTACCTCCGAGCTTATAAAATCCTCCACCTGCGGCATCACTTCCTTCTCGTCCTCCAAGTATTCATGAAACTTAATCATTTCTTCTTGGAGTTGATTAGTGACTCAGGGGGCCCAACATATTTGGATGGATCCCTCATCTTGGTTGCATCAAACTGGACTTTATTCTTGGCTTCTCTCATTGGCATTTTCCTCACTGTTGGTATCTTACCATCCCAGCTGTTCTTCCTTGTGAGCTTCTTTTTTGTACTTTGTACATTTCGAGGTGATAGGTTCCCATTCTGGATGACCAGCATGCGTTCGGGAACCAGGAAGTCCTCCTCAGCATCTGACCATTCCGATGTACTAGCAACATTACCAAAGGGATCAGACATTACTTGTCTCTGCTTGGCCTGCCGCGCTGCCTCTGAGTAGAGCTCCCCCAGCGTCTTGCCTCCTATCTCATCTACATTACCCGGCCCTCCTTGAATAGGACCCTCTAGTAGATGTACCTTATCTGGGACGTCTTCCACATCAAGCGGTTCTGCATCCTCATCAATCTCATCATCGGCCTCAGGAACCATGTTGCCTTCCAGTTCCATATCTTCAGCATCTGTATCCTCCTCATATAAGCCATATGCATCATAGTCACGGAAATTATGTGGTGGTTCTGCCAGGAACAGAGCCATTTCTTCTTCATCATCCGTGTCTCCGCCATCTCGACATACTCCTCTACACTTAGATTTGGATAATAAGATTGCTTATCCGCGAATGCCTCCTCAAAAGATGACATGCCCATAAATTGTCCATGCTTCTCCATTTTTCTGTCAAAAATATGCCGAAATCGTTCTCTGTCGGACAACCCAAAACCAACCTCCTCCTCCTCAGCCTCCTCTCCATCTGTCTCACACCATCTCTTTCTCTCACTATCTGAGGGAGCAGTTGTGGTAGTACTAACAGAGGGAATCCCGCATGTGGCTTCATTTAGAGTGCATGGTTGTGGTGGGAATGAAAAGGTATTTTGAGCCAATTTTGTGTATTTGGACTTTTTGTGATTGGGTTGTATTCTGTGGCAGTGGGATTAAGATTTGGCTTTGTAATTGGGTTTAATGTTGAGCCTGTGTCTGAAATGGATTGTGGGCTTTGGACATCGGATTGGTTTTTTGGGATTGGGCCGAGAGGGGGGTTGGGCCGAGATGGGTATCGGGTTGAGGGGTAGACTCGGGGTGGGGGTTGGGCTCGGGTTTAGGGGGGTTGGGTTGGGTACGGGTTTGGGTACGGGTTGTGGGTTGGGTAGGTGGGTTAGGTTAATTTCCGGGTCAGGGCAGGTATCGGGTCTGGGGTTGTTTAGTGGGTTGGGTTGCGGGTAATTAGGGTTTTGTAGGGGGGCGGTTTTGTTGGGTAGCGGTTTAGGGTTTTGTGCCGGTTTTGGAGAGGGGGCGGTTTCAGGGTAGTGGGTTTGTGGTGAATGGGTTTTCGAGACGATTTCCGTCACCGGTAGAGTGGTGGCTGGGTGGTTTTCTGTCGGTAAAGTAGTGGTTTGGGTGGTGGTGGTTTCGGGAGTGGTAGTATTAGGGTTAGGGTTGGGAAGGTGGTTTTGGGCCTATATGGGCCCAAGGGTAGTGGCGACTGGTTGGGTTTTTGGTTGGTGGTTTTCGGGAGTAGGGGTAGTAACTGGTAGGGTTTCCGGTAGGTTTTCGGCGCCGCCTAGGGTTCCGATAGGGTTTTCGGCGCCGCCAAGGATTCCGGTAGGGTTTCCGACGTCGGAAATTTCAGAGGGGGTATTTTTTGGTGGGGATTCGATTTTCGGCACCTGGACATTGGTTCGGACAGCACTAGGGTTCGTAGTCACTGTTCCAGTCGCCGGAATCACTATTCCAGAGGGTTTTGAGGGTGGTTTTTGATTTTGATTCTTGTTTTTCCTTTTTTTCACGATAACTGTAACCCATTGATTAGTTGGGACAGGAATCAAGGCATTGGTTGTTGATATGGGGACTTGTTGGCTAGGGTTAGACGAGGAGGGAGAAGGGGTTGAGACCTTACCTTGGCCTGTTGCCACTTCCGTCGCCACCTTGCCTCCATCAACTTCTTTAGATTTTTTCGGCCTCAACGCTGGCTTGAGATTCCAACATCCATCGACATCCTGTCCTTGTAACTTGCAATTGATACAATATTTTGGCTAGAAATCATATCTATTTTTTTGTAAATCAGACGTGATTCCATCCCCTTCCCCCACTTGAATTACCACATGTTGGGGATGACTCTTGAGTAGGGTTTAGGGTTTAGGGTTTTTTTTTTTTTTTTGAAGCCACAGCCTCGCGGCTTGTGGTATTTTATTAATAATAAATAAAGAAAGACAAGGGGCCCCAAAGGGGAAGTACAAGCAGGGGGGACTCATCCTGTTACCCCACTAGACTATCCTATAAGGCCTAAACTGGAAAACTAACCTGAATGAAGGAAAAAGGAACTTGAAAAAATCAAGTATTTAAAGATCATCACAGAGTTTATAATGCACTCTATGATGATGTTACATATGATGATACTAAGATAAAGAAGAACTAACAAGAGGACAAAGCTATGTACTACCTCTGGCCTGATGAAGTCTTCAATATGATGTACCTTTTCTTGCTCATCCTCAAGATATGTATGAAATTGTATCATTGCTGGATTGATCGGAGTAGTGCCTTGCGGCGAAATACTCTTAGTGCCCTCGCACTTCTGATAGGCTCGGGGGCCCTACCTAATGCATTATATGTCGGGGTCGACACCTTCTCAATCGGTCTGTATACTGTGGCCGCTGGGCTATGTATAGACAAAGTATCACCAGTAGTAAAAGATGATGATGAAGATACCCAGAGTGTACCTCCTGTGGTCTTTCCGGCAGCTTCAATATTGTTCTGGCCCTTGGTGCTTCTAAGACATAATCAGCTGGATCCTGGAATATGGTTGTCAGCGCCTCTGTCATGCCCTCCAATTCTAATCCTTCCTTTGTATTGAATCCTAGCATCCTTAGTGCCCTTGGATGCAAAATATTCGCATCAAGTCGCACTATAGGCGTGTCAGAATCAATTGAGCCAACCGGGGATCTTGGCTCTCTAAAGTCCATAGTGATTTGGGCATACCCTTCTTCATCTGATTCGGCTTCCTCCTCAACACAATCATCACCCCACTTCCTCCTTTCACTACTTGAAGTAGGCAACTCAACACAAGATTGATTAAGCTTAACCAAACCTTCAAAGGAGTTTAAGGTACAAATAGGGGTGTATGTAGATGCTTGGGGATTTAAACACGAAATTGGTTTTGGATTGGGCTAAAATTGGGTCTCGGGTTATGGACTATTGGGCCGAGGGGGGCGTCAAATCGAGTAGGGTTAGGTCTCGGGTTGGGGGGTGGTATCGGTTGGGCCGACGTTGGGTTGGGTTCGGGTAGCGGGCCCACATTTCTAGTGTATGGGTCGGGTCGGTTTTCTGAACTGGGTGGGCAATTTGGGTGACCCGAAACCACTATTGGAAGTGGTTTAGGGTTTTTAGGAATTGGGGCGGGTAGGGTTAGGTTTTCGGGTAGGGTTTCCTGTAGTGGTTTAGGGTTTTGGGTGGTGGTTTCGGGTAGGCTGGGTGACGGCCTGGCTGGGAGGGGATCGGAATACCAGGGGGGTTTCCGGTGGGGTTTTCCGGCAGCCCAGAAAGGTTGCCGGTGGTGGTTTCCGGTAACCCAGAAAGGTTTCCGATGGTTTGAGGGGTAGCGGTTTTAGGGTTAGGGTTTTGTGGGAAAGTGGTTTCGGGGCTAGGGTTTGCCGGGTGGGTAGGGTTTTGCGGCGGGGTGGCGGTATTAGGGTTTAGGTGCCGGGAAGTGGTTTCCGGTAGGGTTTGTTGCCGGGATTCTGTTTCCGACATGGAAAATTGCCGGAATCACTATTTTTTCCGCCGGAACAGTGGGAAAAACAGGTTTTTGTGCTGATTTTGAGTTTTGTACCAAGGATTTTTTGGTGGTTTTGCTAATAACAGAGGTCCATTCATCGGTGATGGGGGGGTTTTGCGATTTAGCAGGGATTTGAGGGTTAGGGAGGCTAGGGTTAGAAGATGAGGGGTTAGGGTTTCAGGCCTTTCCTTTGCCCTTTGCTGCCGCCGCCACCTTCTCTCCGCCATCAGTTGTTGTTTTTTCCGGCAACAATTCCGGATGCAGAATCCAACATCCATGAACATCATGCCCTTGTAATTTACAATTGGGACAATACTTGGGCAAGAAATCATACCTAATCTTGCCAGAATGCATTTTTGTACCTTCTCCTTCTCCAATTTGAATATTGTATCTTGTGGGGTGTTCCTTCCTCAAATCTGCTTCAACCTTAACCCTAGCACAACTAGGGCGAGTCTTGTTCTTGGTAGCCGCATCTATAGAGATAGGCTTGCCCACCGAAGATGCTAGGGATAGCAAGATCGATTCGACAAAGAAATTGGGAGCCAAGTTTGGGAAAGATATCCAAATCACTGCAAGGCTTGTCTCCTCTTCCGGATTAAACCACATATCCCATTTGAATGTTCTCATCAAGAAGGATTTCGATTGTTCTTTAATCCAAAAACTTGGCCGAGACATCAATGAAACATAATCTTCTTCGATTGTGCATCGAATCAAAACATGTCTATTGTGCAAAAGACCAACCTTTACCTCTGCTTTAAGCTCGCATTGCTTGGGTATTGCCGTCCTCAAGAAATTGAGGTCCGGCATGCCATGGCTGAATTTTCAATAACGGCGAATTGTAAATCTTGTTGCTCAATTGTCAAATCAACCTCTTCATGACTAAGCCTTATGGTGGGTTCTCCATGAAGGTAGTGAATAGGTTTTCTTGGAAAATCGAGAGAAGAGTGTTTTCCGCCATGGCTAGTATTTTCGCCATGGCCAGAATTGGTGGATTTGAAGAGATTTGCGAATGTAATGGGTAGGGGATTGTTAGGAGTCGTCGTAGGGGGCTGGACGACCTCGGGGGGAGGCCGTCCAGTGGCCACCATGGCCATCGGAAGTGAAGAGAGGCTCGGGAATTGGTTTTCGTCGAAACAGCCGGAAATCGCCCTCTCCTAGAGAGCGTTTTCCCAAGTGTGTTTCGGTGAAAAGTAGGGTTTAGGGTTTAGGGTTTAGAGTTTAGGGTTTAGGGTTTAGGGTTTAGGGTTTAGGGTTTTTTTTTTTTTGAAGCCACAGCCTCGCGGCTTGTGGTATTTTATTAATAATAAATAAGGAAAGACAAGGGGCCCCAGAGGGGAAGTACAAGCTGGGGGGACTCATCCTGTTACCCCACTAGACTATCCTATAAGGCCTAAAAAGAAAACTAACCTCAATGTAGAAAAAAGGAACTTGAAAAGATCAAGTATTTAAGGATCATCACAGAGTTTATAATGCACTCTATGATGATGTTACATATGATGATACTAAGATAAAGAAAAACTAACAAAAGGACAAAGCTATGTACTACCTCTGGCCTGATGAAGTCTTCAATATGATGTACCTTTTCTTGTTCATCCTCTAGATATGTATGAAATTGTATCATTGCTGGAGGGATCGGAGTAGTGCCTTTCGGCGAAATGCTCTTAGTGCCCTCGCACTTCTGATAGGCTCGGGGGCCCTACCTAATGCATTATATGTCGGGGTCGACACCTTCTCAATCTGTCTGTATACTGTGGCAGCTGGGCTATGTACAAACATAGTATCACCAGTAGTAAAAGATGATGATGAAGATACCTGTGAATGTACCTCCTGTGGTCTTTCCGGCAGCTTCAAAACTGTTCTGGCCCTTGGTGCTTCTAAGACATAATCAGCTGGATCCTTGAACATGGTTGTCAGCGCCTCTGTCATGCCCTCAAATTCTAATCCCTCATTTGTAGTGAATCCTAGCATCCTTAGTGCCCTTGGGTGCAAAATATTCGCATCAAGTCGCACTATAGGCGTGTCGGAATCGATTGAGCCAACCGGGGACCTTGGCTCTCTAAAGTCCATAGTGATTTGGGCATACCCTTCTTCATCTGATTCGGCTTCCTCCTCAACACAATCATCACCCCACTTCCTCCTTTCACTACTTGAAGTAGGTAGCTCAACACAAGATTGATTAAGCTTAACCAATCCTTCAAAGGAGTTTAAGGTACAAATAGGAGTGTATGTAGGTGCTTGGGGATTTAAACACGAAATTGGGTTTTGGTTTGGGCTATTATTAGGTCTCGGGTTTTAGGCTATTCGGGCCGAGGGGGGTGTCTCGGGTAGGGTTTAGTCTCGGGTTGGGGGGTGGTATCGGTTGGGCCGAGGGGTCGAAAAAAGTTGAGTTGGGTTCGGGTAGTGGGCCCACATTAGGATTGGACTGGTGTGGGCCGGGTCGGGTTTCAGAAATGGGTGGATAATTTGGGTGACCCGAAACCACTGTTGGGAGTGGTTTAGGGTTTTGAGAATTTGGGCCGGGTAGGGTTAGGTTCTCGGGTAGGGTTTCTTGTAGCGGTTTAGGGTTTTGGGTGGTGGTTTCGGGTAAGGCTGGCCAGTGGGCCGGGACGACCCGACCCCGGCCCGACCCCGCCCCGGTCCCGACCCGACCCCGCTCTAAAAAAAAAAAAAAAAATTAACGGGGGCGGGACTCGAACTCGGGACGGGACGATGTCTCGTCCCGCCGGTCCCGAGCCCGCCCGAGCCCGTCCCGACCCCGAGCCCGACCCCGCCCTTTGTTCCCCTTTGCAAAAATAACCGTTGCACCAACGGCCATTTTAGATTATGGCCGTTGGCCAACGGCCATTTTAGGCCCCCCCTCCCCCAACCCCCCTACCCCTTAATATTTATTTTTAACCCATAAGTTATTATATTTACACTTTAACCCAATTTTTCAACTATAAATAACTCATTTTCTCTTCATCTTTCTCACAAATCTTCCTACAATCTCTCTAATTTCTCAATATATCTCTCTACATTGTTTGCTAAGTATTCAATTTTATTAATTCATTTGGGAATTGGGAGTGAAGTTGGCAACTAGCTTGAGGATCTTCCATCGAGCAAAGTTTCAATTTTCAACCTCTCGATTACACGTCGACGTTACGTCGGCGTTTGGTACATTCGTTCCTTCATTAAATTATTATTGTCTCGTTTATTTTATTTAGCGCACTTAATTTTATTGTCTTTAATTATTTATTATCATAATTAAAATGGAAGGATTAAAAGGTATGTTTAAGGGTAAGGGTAAGGGTGCTTCTTCTAGTAGAGGCAACCAGGGCAAGGGTACTTCTTCTAGTCATCTTATTCCTACACAGGATGATTTTGTTGATACTCAACATTTTCCTACAATACCATTAGATTTAGACGAGGAGTTATTTTCCGGAACTCAAGAAGACTTTAATTTAGACGATGATCTAGACGATACACCCACTAATATTGATGACAACACGCCCACTAGTGCACCTTCAACCGAAATACCTCCTATTCCCCCTAGTATGAGACGAGGTCCAAGAAACGACCATTAAAATCGATGCATGGACATTTTTTGATAGGGACGTAGAGAATCAAGTAGCCATATGTAAAATTTGTAAAAATGTTTTAAAATTTAAAACTGGAAAAGGTCACGGTGAGACGGGGGGTTTAATTAGACACGTAGTAAGTGCTCATCCAGCTAGGTATGCCCAATACCAGGCTTCAAAACCGGGTGCGCAAACGGCCGCTCTATCGGGACAAGGTTCACATACGATACTCGTCCCGACCAAGTACGGGGTCAAATTAACCCTATGACGGGGGGAATTGTAGGCTCTAAATACAACAAACATAGAGATAGGGAAGCAATATCAAAATTAGTTGTCATGTGGAGGGTTTGCCTTTTTCATTTCCTTCATCTCCCGGTTTTATTCATTACATTAGAGATATATATAATCCTCGCTTTTAACGGTTTTCCTAGGTCAACTGTTAAGAGAGATGTATTTAAATTTGCGCATGAATATCAACAATATTTACGTTTTTCATTATATCATTTTAATGGCAAAGTATCTATCACGTCCGATATAGGTCGTAGTACTAACGGCCATGATTATTTAACCGTAACTTGTCATTGGATAGATTATAAATGGTCTATGCAAAAACGTATTTTAGCGTATAGATATATAGATGATAGGCACACCGGTACTTTTATTGCGAAAATATTTATCAAGTGTGCGATTATTACGGAATTACCGATAAAATTATGACTATACATTAGATAACGCTTCTAATAACAATTACGCAATTACAATGTTAAAAAATAGTTTAGCTCCATCTTTTCCGGACCATTTTCATATAAAATGCGCGTGCCATATATATAACTTAATTGTAAAGGATGGTCTATCACTTTTTGAAGACATTCTTAGTAAAATACAATTTGCTATAAACTTTATTTTTAAAAGTAATAAAGTACAACGTAGAAAAGAATATAAAAAAATTTGTCATGATTGTGGACTACCTTTTAGAAGAATTCCACAAGAAGTATCCACTAGGTGGAATTCTTTATACGAGCAACTCCTTGTTGCTTATGACTATAAATTACCTATAACTTTATTTTTTAACTCTCATAATAAAAACCCAAATGATATGATTTTAGATAGTGATTGGGAAAAAATTTCCGAACTTATTGTATTTTTAGAGAAATTTTTTCAAGCAACAAAAGAATTTTCCGGTATATATTATCCTACTATTTCAACTATGTTATTTTATATAACTCTAATATTTTTATTACTTAGTGAATATATGGAAAAACCACTTATAAGGCAAACCTATTAAAAAAATGTTTGTCAAAATAAAAAAATATTTTATTCCTATTCCTTCTATTTATATTATTGGTTCGTATTAAATCCTACTATTAAAATAGACGGTACTAAATCACTAATTGAAACTATTTACGATTGTATAGAAGTACTACCACCTCCAAGTCCCAAAAATCTAAATCACCCACCACCTATTGAACAAACTAAAGAAGAAGTGTTGAATAGCGTAGAACACCACCGCAAATATATATATAGATTTTATCAACAAGAAAATGCTAGTAACGTACCGGCTACCATACCATCTTCTTCATCTTCAACACAACCTCACAAAAGACATGCTGTTTCGCGCTAGTATTGAAAGCCTCGTAAATAGAATGTGCGGCCGTACCTCTACTAACCAAATTAGCGAGTTGGATATTTTTGTTTTGCGGGGTTCTGTACCGTATCAAGAAGTTATCAATGAAGATGGACAAGAAGACTTGTCGAAATACTTTGGAGGGGAATGAGAAGACCTTTCCGACACTTTCATTGATGGCTCGAGATGTTTTGAACATTCAAGCGTCATCAATCTGCGTCGGAAAGCGCTTTTTCTGCAGCGGATATCAAATAGGAGACCACGACACTCATTGGCCGGAGACGGCTTGGAAACCTGCGATTATTCGAGAGATTGGATACGAGCGGAGCGGAGAAGGTGCGGTCAACCGGAGATCAACGAAGAAGATGATGAAAACTACAACGAAATCTTAACCGAAGGTAGTGGAAGCGACGTGGATCAATTTGACCAACAAATACCTATTCCAACCGAAGAACCACATGAAATCATCAAGCAATTAGAACGATTTTTTTGAAAATGTAATTTTTTTAATTGCAATTTTATTATGTAATTTGCAACTTTTGGACAACACCATAAAGTTGCAATTTAGATTTTAGACAATTGTATTTGTATTACAAAAAAATCATATGTCTATTAAATAATATAAGAGGCACAAAAACAACCTTGGGATGTTTTTATTACACTATCTTGTTTTATTTATTGAGTTTTTTTTATACATATGTTATTTAAAAAAAAAAAAAAAAAGAAAACCCGAGCCCGCCCCGCCCCGACCCGAGCCCGACCCGAGCCCGCCCGATACCGACGGATCGGGATCGGGACGGACCGGAGCAGTCCCGCCCGCACCCGACCCCGCTAGGCCCGCTAGTCCCGATCCCGACCCCCGGATCGTCCCGCCCCGACCCCGACCCCCGCCGGACCCGGCCCGCCGGACCCGAGCCCGGCCCACTGGCCACCCATAGTTTCAGGTAGGCTGGGTGGCGGCGGCTGCTGGGAGGGGACCGGAATACCAGGGAGGTTTCCGGTGGGGTTTTCCGGCAGTCCAGAAAGGTTTCCCGAAGGTAGGGTTTTGAGGGATAGCGGTTTTAGGGTTAGGGTTTCGTGGGAGAGTGGTTTTAGGGTTAGGGTTTACCGGATGGTTAGTGGTTTGCGGCGGGGTGGTGGTTTTAGGGTTTAGGGGGCTGGTGGTGGTTTCCGGTAGGGTTTGAAGCCGGAATTCTATTTCCGGCGCCGAAACAGTGTTTCCGGCATGGAAAATTGCCGGAATCACTATTTTTTCCGTCGGAACAGTAATTCTGTTAGGTTTTTGAGGAAATTTCGAATTTTGGAGAGTGGATTTTTTGGTTTTCTTGCCAAGAACAGTGGTCCATTCATTGGGTGGTGGGTGGTTTTGCGATTTTGAAGGGATGTGGGGTTCAGGGGGGCTAGGGTTCGAAGATGAAGGGTTAGGGTTTGAGGCCTTACCTTGACTCGTTGCTGCCGCCGCCGTCGAAGCTCCACCATTTGAGTTTTCTTTTTTCGGCTTCAATTCTGGATGAAGATTCCAACACCCATGAGTATCGTGCCCTTGCAGTTTACAATTGGGATAATACTTGGGTAAGAAATCATATCTAATCTTGCCGGAATGAGTCATAGATCCTTCCCCTTCTCCAATTTGAATATTGTATCATGTTGGGTGCTCCTTCCTCAAATCTGCTTCAACCTTAACCCTAGCACAACTAGGGCGTGTCTTATTCTTGGTGGCGGCATCAATGGCTATGGGCTTGCCTACCGAGGATGCCAAGGAAAGCAGTATCGATTCTACAAAGAAATTTGGGGCCAAATTTGGAAACGAAATCCAAATTACGGCTAGGCTTGTCTCCTCTTCCGGATTAAACCACATATCCCATTTGAAAGTTCTCATCAAAAAGGATTTCGATTGTTCCTTAATCCAAAAGCTTGGCCGAGACATCAAAGACACATAATCTTCTTCAATTGTGCATCGAATCAAAACATGTCTATTGTGTAAGAGACCAACCTTAACATCTGCCTTCATTTCACATTGTTTCGGTATCGCCATCCTCAAGAAGTTGAGGTCTGGCATACCATGGCTGAATTTTCCAATGACGGCAAAAGTGAGGTCTTGTTGCTCGATTGTCAACGCAACCTCTTGATGACTGAGTCGAATGGTGGGTTCACCGTGAAGATAATGGATAGGTTTCCTAGGAAGGTCGAAGGGGGGAGGGTTTCCGCCATGGCTAGAAATTTCGCCAATGGCAGAAATGGGTTTTTTGAACAGATTTGCAAAAGTAGGGGGTATAGGATTGGTAGGGGAGATGGAAGAAGGCTGGACGACCTCGGGGGGAGGCCGTCCAGTGGCCACCATGGCCATCGGAGGTGGAGGAGAGGCTCGGTTTTTGGTTTTCTTGGAAATCGCCGGAAATCGCCCCTTTCCTTGGGAGCGTTTTCCGTAGCGTGTTTCGAAGAAAAGTGGGGTTTAGGGTTTAGGGTTCAGGGTTTAGGGTTTAGGGTTCAGAGTTCAGGGTTCAGGGTTTTGGGTTTAGGGTTTAGGGTTTAGGGTTTAGGGTTTATGGTTTTTTTTTGAAGCCACAGCCTCGCGGCTTGTGGTATTTTATTAATAATAAATAAGGAAAGACAAGGGGCCCCAAAGGGGAAGTACAAGCAGGGGGGACTCATCCTGTTACCCCACTAGACTATCCTATAAGGCCTAAAAAAGAAAACTAACCTGAATGAAGGAAAAAGGAACTTGAAAAAATCAAGTATTTAAAGATCATCACAGAGTTTATAATGCACTCTATGATGATGTTACATATGATGATACTAAGATAGAGAAGAACTAACAAAAGGACAAAGCTATGTACTACCTCTGGCCTGATAAAGTCTTCAATATGATGTACCTTTTCTTGCTCATCCTCTAGATATGTATGAAATTGTATCATTGCTTTGGAGAGATCGAGTAAGGCCTTTCGGCGAAACGCTCTTAGTGCCCTCGCACTTCGATAGGCTCGGGGCCCTACCTAATGCATTATATGTCGGGGTCGACACCTTCACAATCTGTCCGTATATTTGTGGCGGTGTGTACGTGTCTGACGTATCACCAGTGGTAAAAGATGATGATGAAGATACTGTGAGTGTACCTCCCGTGGTCTTTCCGTGCCTTCAAGACCGTTCGGCCCTTGGTGCTTCTAAGACATAATCGGTGGATCCTTAAACATGGTTGTCAGCGCCTCTGTCATGCCCTCAAATTCTAATCCTTCCTTTGTAGTGAATCCTAGCAGCCTTAGTGCCCTTGGATGCAAAATATTCGCATCAAGTCGCACTATAGGCGTGTCGGAATCAATTGAGCCAACCGGGGACCTTGGCTCTCTAAAGTCCATAGTGATTTGGGCATACCCTTCTTCATCTGATTCGCCTTCCTCCTCAACACAATCATCACCCCACTTCCTCCTTTCACTACTTGAGGTGGGCAACTCAACACAAGATTGATTAAGCTTTACCAAACCTTCAAAGGAGTTTAAGGTACAAATAGGGGTGTATGTAGATGCTTGGGGATTTAAACACGAAATTGGGTTTTGAATTGGACTAAAATTGGGTCTCGGATTTTGGACTATTGGGCCGAGGGGGGTGTCAAAATGGGTAGGGTTAGGTCTCGGGTTGGGGGGTGGTATCAGTTGGGCCGAGGTTGGGTTAGGTTCGGGTAATGGGCCCACATTAATTGTGTGTGGGCCGGGTCGGTTTTCAGAGCTGGGTGGGTAAATTGGGTGACCCGAAACCACTATTGGAAGTGGTGTCGGGTTTTTAGGAATTGGGCCGGGTAGGGTTACGTTCTCGGGTAGGGTTTCTTGTAGTGGTTTAGGGTTTTGGGTGGTGGTTTCGGGTAAGCTGGGTGGCGGCAATTGCTGGAGGGGGGCCGGAATACCAGTGGGGTTTCCGGTAGTGGTTTCCGTAGCCCAAAATGGTTTCCGGTGGCGGTTTCCGGTGATCCAGAAATAATAGGGTTTTGAGGGTTAGCGGTATTAGGGTTTCGAGGGAGGGTGGTTTCGGGGCTAGGGTTTACCGGGTGGGTAGTGGTTTGCGGCGGGGTGGTGGTATTAGGGTTTAGGGGGCGGTAGGTGGTTTCCGGTAGGGTTTCTTGTCGGGATTCTGTTTCCGGCGTCGGAACAGTGTTTCCGGCATGGAAACTTGCCGGAATTATTTTTTCTGCCGAACAGGTGGGGAAATTGGTTTTTTGTGTAGTTTTTGAATTTTGTAGCAAGGATTTTTTGGTGTTCTTGCTAATGACAATGGTCCATTCGTTGGTTGAGGGGGGATTTTGCGATTTGGCTGGAATGTGTGGATCAAGTAGGCTAGGGTTAGAAGGTGAGGGATTAGGGTTTGAGGACTTACCTTTTCCCTTTGCTTCGCCGCCGCCGCCACCTTCTCTCCGCCATCGATTTTGTTCTTTCCGCAAGCAGATTCGGATGTAAAATCCAACATCCATGAATGTCATGCCCTTGTAATTTACAATTGGGACAATACTTGGGCAAGAAATCATGCCTAATCTTGCCAGAATGCATTTTTGTACCTTCTCCTTCCCCAATTTGAATATTGTATCTTGTGGGGTGTTCCTTCCTCAAATCTGCTTCAACCTTAACCCTAGCACAACTAGGGCGAGTCTTGTTCTTGGTAGCCGAATCTATGGAGATAGGTTTGCCCACTGAAGATGCTAGGGATAACAAAATCGATTCAACAAAGAAATTGGGAGCCAAGTTTGGGAAAGATATCCAAATCACTGCAAGGCTTGTCTCCTCTTCCGGATTAAACCACATATCCCATTTGAAGGTTCTCATGAGAAATGGTTTCGATTGTTCTTTAATCCAAAAACTTGGCCGAGACATCAATGAGACATAATCTTCTTCAATTGTGCATCGAATCAAAACATGTCTATTGTGTAAAAGACCAACCTTAACATCTGCTTTGAGCTCGCATTGCTTGGGTATTGCCGTCCTCAAGAAATTGAGATTTGGCATGCCATGGCTAAACTTACCTATGACGGCAAAGTTTAGGTCTTGTTGCTCGATTGTCAAGGCCACTTCTTGGTCGCTAAGCCTTATGGTAGGCTCACCGTGAAGGTAGTGGAGTGGTTTTCTCGGAATATCAAAGTTTCCGCCATGGCTAGGGTTTTCGCCATTGGCTGAAATGGAGGATTTGAAGAGATTGGCGTAGGTGGTGGGCTGGGGGTTGGTGTGGGATGTCGTCGGGGGCTGGACGACCTCGGGGGGAGGCCGTCCAGTGGCCACCATGGCCATCGGAGGACGGAAAGTGGGCTGTTTAGATTTTTCGTGGAAACTGCCGGTAATCGCCCTCAAGTTGAGAGCGTTTTTAGTAGTGCTAAATCAAGCGTGCTTAGATTTACCCACTGCTAGTAGTGAAGAGAGAAAATGGGGTGTTTAGTGTTTAGGGTTCAGGGTTTAGGGTTCAGGGTTTAGGGTTTAGGGTTCGTGGTTCGGGGTTCGTGGTTCGTGGTTCGTTCGTTTTTTTTTTTTTTTTTTTTTTTTTGAAGCCACAGCCTCGCGGCTTGTGGTATTTTATTAATAATAAATAAATGAGAAGGGGCCCCAAAGGGGAAGTACAAGTAGGGGGGACTCATCCTATTACCCCACGAGACTATCCTATAAGGCCTAAAAGAAATCTAACCTGAATGTAGAAAAAAGGAACTTGAAATAATCAAGTATTCTATGATCATCATAGAGTTTATAATACACTCTATGATGATATTACAAATGATGATACTAACATAAAGATAGGATAATATAAGGGCAAAGCTAATGTCTACCTCTGAGCTTATAAAATCCTCAATATGATGTATCTTTTCCTGCTTATCTTCCAAATATTCTTGAAATTGGATCATTTCTTTGCTTTGGAACGTGTGGTAATCGCTGTGGTGGCTGGAGCTAGTGTCTTCTTCTTTGCTTGTTTTTTGTTGGACTTTGCTTCAAATCTTCTTTGTTCTTGTTTGCACCTTTCCATGTATTCCGCGTGTGGCAGGTTCATGAGTGCTACAAACTCATCATCTGTCATATCCGGATGATATGCATTTTTGAAGGCATAGAATTGTTTGTAAGTCATGTTGTTTCTGTAGATGGGGGCCCCCTCGTCCGATTCCGCCAATCGCTCATACTCATCAAGCCCATCAAATCCGCCACTAGCAAACCCTCCGCAATTTGGCTAGAGATAGATTCAATTGACTCATCTTCTCCAAACCCCATTGCCGCAACCGATGCCTCAATCTCCTCATTTTCTTTCTCATTGTCACACCATCTCCTTCTCCGACTGCTACTAGTCGAACTTGAGGACCCTTTCGCAGGGAATGAGAATGCTTTCTTCACCCATTCGTCGGCGACAGGAGCCTTAGATTTAGGTGTCAATTCACTAGAAGAAGAGATAGGTCTTTTACCTGATTTTGTCGCATTGTACACAGTTCCATCCATAGCAGCTACAAAGTCAGGATTGACTACAGTGATAGCCATGCAATGAGAGCCCTCGGTGGATGATTCAACAACGACTTGTCTACTACCCGCTGTACCGGTGATTTCAAGTGTCTCATACTCTTGTGTCCGCCCAATAAGATTTCTCTTTGGGCTTATGGATTTAGAATTTGTAGAAAAGCTTATTGGGCTCGGACTTGGGTCATTTGGTGTGTTTGGTTTTTGGATTGACTGTGGGCTTTGGATATCGGATTGGATTTTTTGGGATTGGGCCGGAATTAAAGTGAGTGGGTCCGAGAGAGGTATGGGGTTGGGGAGTGGGCTCGGGTTAGGGGTGGGGCTCGGGTTGGTTACGGGTATGGGTGTGGGTTGCGGGTCGGGTGGGGTTTCCGGGTCAGGGGTGGTGTCGGGTATGGGGTTTTTTGATGGGTCGGGTTGGGGCGGTTTAGGGTTTTTCGAGGGGGCGGTTTCGGGCAGTGGCGGGGTAGGGTTTTGGGGTGGCTTTGGGCAAGGAGTGGTTTCGGGAATTGCTGTTTGTGGAGGAGGGGTTGCCGGAAATATTTCCGTCACCTGAGTGGTGGCGGTAGGGTAGGTTTCCGGCGGTAAGGCAGTGGGGTTGTGGGTAGTGGTTTCAAGGGAGGCGGTATTAGGGTTAGGGTTTGGGAGCGGTTTTGGGCCAGTTGGGGCCCAATGACATTGGCGGCTGGTAGGGTTCCTGTTGGGTGGTGTCCTGGAGCAAGGGTGGTCGTCGGTAGGGTTTCCGGTAGGTTTCCGGCGCCGCCTAGGGTTCCGGTAGGGTTTCCGGCGCCGCCAAGGATTCCGGTAGGGTTTCCGGCGTCGGAAATTTTTGGGAGGTCATTTTTTGGTGGGAAGACAATTTTCGACACCTGGACAGTGTTTCCGATAGCCCTAGGCTTCGGAACCACCGTTCCAAAGAGTTTTAATCACCGTTCCGTGGGTTTTGTGGGTGGTTTTTGATTTTGCTTCTTGTTTTTTTTGTTTTTTCCGGTAACTGTAATCCAGTCGGTGGGTGGGGTGGGTATTACGGTATTGGTTGTTGAGATAGGGGCTTGTTGGCTAGGGTTAGACGAAGATGGAGGAGGGTTTGAAACCATACCTTTGCCTATTGTCACTGCCGCCGCCTCCTTGCCACCATCAATTGCTTTCGAGTTTTCCGGCCTCAATTCTGGCTTGAGGTTCCAACATCCATTGACATCATGGCCTTGTAGTTTGCAATTGATATAATATTTTGGCTTGAAATCATATCTAATTTTTTGTAAATCAGACGTGATTTCATCTCCTTCCCCTACTTGAATTACAACATGTTGGGGATGGCTTCTAAGTAAATCAAACTCCACTTTAACTCTAGCACAACTTGGCCTTGTTTTATTCAATGTTGCCGCATCTATTGCTATGGGAGTACCCACTGCCGCCGCCATTGAGAAGAGGGTGGTTTCGCCATAGTAATGTGGAGATAATCCGGGGAAGGAGATCCATCCATAAGCAAACCTACTTTCTTCTGCCGGATTGAAGGACACATCCCACTTGAAGGTTCTCATCAAGTAGGGCTTATTCTTTTCCTTAATCTCAAAAGTTTGTCTTGACATCAAAGTGTCAAAATCTTCAAGAATTGTACATCGAATCAGAACATGCCTATCACAAAGCAATCCAATACGTACCTCCGCCTTCAAACCACATTGCTTTGGGATAGCATTCCGTAAGAAAGCGATATCGGGCCATCCATGGCTAAACTTTCCTACAATTGCAAGATTTAATTCTTGGTGATGAATCATCACCTCTACTTCCTTCCTTTCAAACCTAATAGTAGGCTCACCATGAAGGTAAACAACAGGCTTGATTGGAATTGGTGTGGACATGGGGGAAGGGAGGCCGCAAGGCCTAGGGTTTCCTCCATCTCCATTCTCGGAAATCTGCAAAACCGGGACTGTTGGGGAAGATTTGAAGAGGGTGGAATAGTCTAGGGGGTGCGCGGGGTTGGGAGGGTGATGGCCGACCTCGGGAGGAGGCCGGCCAGTGGCCGGAAAGTGAAAATTGGAAAAAGTCGCCAAATCGCCCTCGCCTTGGGAGCGTTTCCCGAGGCGTGTTTCGGTGAAAAGTGGGGTTTTTTGGGGTTCAGGGTTCAGGGTTTAGGGTTTAGGGTCTAGGGTTTAGGGTTTAGGGTTTAGGGTTTAGGGTTTAGGGTCTAGGGTCTAGGGTTTAGGGTTCAGGGTTCGGGGTTCGGGTTCGGGTTCGGGGTTCGGTGTTCGGTGTTCGGTGGTTCGGTGGTTCGTGGTTCGGGGTTCGTGGTTCGGGTTCGTTCTGGGTTCGGGTTCGTGGTTCGTGGTTCGGGGTTCTGTGGTTCGGGGTGAAGAAAAAGGGTTTAGGGTTTAGGGTTTTTTTTTTTTTTTTTTTTTTTTTTTGAAGCCACAGCCTCGCGGCTTGTAGTATTTTATTAATAATAAAAAGAAAGACAAGGGGCCCCAAAGGGGAAGTACAAGTAGGGGGGACTCATCCTATTACCCCACAAGACTATCCTATAAGGCCTAAAAGGCCTAAAAAAGAAAACTAACCTGAATGAAGGAAAAAGGAGCTTGAAACTATCAAGTATTTAATGATCATCATAGAGTTTATAATACACTCTATGATGATATTACAAATGATGATACTAACATAAAGATAGGATAATATAAGTACAAAGCTAATGTCTACCTCTGAGCTTATAAAATCCTCAATATGATGTATCTTTTCCTGTTGCTCTTCCAAATATTCTTGAAATTGGATCATTTCTTTGCTTTGGAACGTGTGGTGATCGCCGTGGTAGCCGTAGCCATTGTCCTCTTCTTTGCTTGCTTTTTGTTGGACTTTGCTTCAAATCTTCTTTGTTCTTGTCTCGCACCTTTCCATGTATTCCGCATGTGGCAAGTTCATGAGTGCTACAAACTCATCATCCGTCATATCCGGGTGATATGCATTTTTGAAGGCATAGAATTGTTTGTAGGTCATGTTGTTTCGTAGATGGGGGCCCCCTCGTCCGATTCCGCCAAGCGCTCATACTCATCAAGCCCATCAAATCCGCCACTAGCACCGCCTCCGCAATTTGACTAGAGATAGATTCAATTGACTCATCTTCTCCAAATCCCATTGCCGCAACCGATGCCTCAATCTCCTCATTTTCTTTCTCATTGTCACACCATCTCCTTCTCCGACTACTACTAGTCGAACTTGAGGATCCTTTCGCGGGGAATGAGAATGCTTTTTTCACCCATTCCTCGGCGACAGGGAGCCTTAGTTTTAGGTGTGAATTCACTAGAAGAAGAGATAGGTCTTTTACCCGATTTTGTCGCAGGTGTACACAGCTTCCATCCAAAGCAGCCTACAAAGTCAGGATTGGCTACGGTAATAGCCATGCAATTGGAGCCCTCGGTGGATGATTCAACAACGACTTGCCTTCTACCCGCTGTACCAGTGATTTCAAATGTCTCATACTCTTGAGTCCGCACAATAATATTCTCGCCTTGGGGTGCTTATTGGGCTCGGGTTTGGGTCCGTGGGTGGGCTCGGTTTTGGGCTGAAATTGGGCTTGGGTTATTAGGGTTTGGGTTCGATTGGGGAGGGTTGCGGGTAGTTGCGGGTGGGGTCGGGTTGGGCGGGTCCCGGGGTAGTATATGTGGGCCTCGGGTCGAATATATTGGTAGGGTCGGGTTGGGTTGTGGGCGGGTTGGCCGACAGTGGGGGCCGGGCCGAAACCGTTTGGGCTTGGGTTTGGTTTTGTGTGGGGTTGGTTGCGGGTCGGGTTGTGGGTGATGGGTCCGAATTTTGTGGATTTTTTTTCTCGTGGGGTGGCATCCGAGGAGGTTTCCGGGAAGGGGTTTCCGGTAGGTGGTTTAGGGTTTTCGGGATTGGGGGTTTCGGATAAAGTGGTATTAGGGTTAGGGTTAGGGGTTTGGGCCATTCTGCTAGGGTTTGGCCCAGCAGCCACCACAGCTGCTAGGGTTTCGGGTGGGTGGGCTACCTGGACGGGGGAGGGTGCTGGTAGGGTTCCGATGGGGTCGCCGGCGCCGCCTAGGGTTCCGGTGGGGTTTCCGGCGCCGCCAAGGATTCCGGTAGGGTTTCGGCGTCGAAATCTCAAAAAATGTATTTTTTTGTAGGATTGTATTTTCCGTCACCTGGACAGTGTTTCCGACAGCCAGTGACGTCGTGGTTACTGTTCCAGTCGCCGGAATAGGGATTTCTAGCGAATTGGATGGGTTTTTTGTGTTTTGGGGTGGGTTTGGGTTGCCTTTTCCAGTGGTTTTCCGTCTGTGAGTGACGGTTTGCCATTCGGAATTGGTAGGGTGAGAGGTAGAAGAGAGGGGGGGGGGGTGAGTAGGGTGGTGAGACTTACTTTTTTCTCCTCCCCGCCGCCGTCGATCCTCCCCGCCACCGTCGGATTTGCCTTGTTTGGTCTCAATTCCGGATTGAGTTTCCAACACCCAATTGAATCATGACCTTGTAGCTTGCAATTGGTACAATATTTGGGCAAGAAATCATATCTAATCCTTTGTTGAGTAGATGTAATTTCCGCCCTTCACCCACTTGAATTAACACACTCTTGGGATGAACTTTAAGCAAATCAACTTCTACCTTGACTCTAGCACTACTAGGTCTTGTTTTATTCCTTGTAGCCGAGTCTATAGAGATGGGTATGCCCACTGACGCCGCCATGGAAAAAAGAGAGGATTCGCCATGGAAATGTGGAGGCAATCCAGGGAATGAAATCCATCCATAAGCAAATCTTGTCTCTTCATCCGGATTGAAGGTAACATCCCACTTGAAAGTTCTCATCAAGTAGGGCTTGTTCTTCTCCTTTATTTCAAAGGTTTGTCTTGACATCAAAGTATCATAATCCTCCGCAATTGTGCATCGAATCAAGACATGTCTATCACAAAGCAATCCAATATTCACCTCCGCCTTCAAACCACATTGCTTTGGAATCGCGGTTCTCAACAACCCAATTTCTGGCCAACCATGGCTAAACTTGCCAATAACCGCAAGATTTAAATTTTGTTGATGAATCATCACCTCCACTTCTTTCTTCTCAAACCTAACAGTGGGCTCACCATGTAGGTAAACAATAGGCTTGATTGGAATCGAAGAGGACATGGGAGAGGTAGTGCCGCAATGACTAGAGTTTCCGCCATTGTTGGCAGTTTCGGGAGATGACAAAACCGGGATGGTGGGGGATGATTTGAGGACGTTGGAGTAGTTGAGAGGGTGCGCGGGGTTGGGGGGTGATGGCCGACCTCAGGAGGAGGCCGGCCAGTGGCCGGAATGGCCATGGAAGGCCGGAAAAGTTTTTTGATGAAAGTCGCCGAAAATCGCCTCAAGTTGAGAGCGTTTTTTCGGACCTTGTTTCGGTGAAAAGTGGGGTTTTGGGGTTTAGGGTTTAGGGTTTAGGGTTTTAGGGTTTAGGGTTTAGGGTTTAGGGTTTAGGGTTCGGGGTTCGGGGTTCGGGGTTCGTGGTTCGGGGTTCGTGGTTCGGGGTTCGGGGTTCGGGGTTCGGGGTTCGGGGTTCGGGGTTCGGGGTTCGGGGTTCGGGGTTCGGGGTTCGGGGTTCGGGGTTCAGGGTTCAGGGTTCAGGGTTTAGGGTTCAGGGTTTACGGTTCAGGGTTTAGGGTTCAGGGTTTAGGGTTTAGGGTTTTTTGAAGCCGCTAGACTCTTAGGTCTAGTGGAATTTTATTAATAAAAATAACAAAATACAAAATGTGCAATGTATGCCCGAAGGCTGTAAAAAGTAAAAACTACGCTATGTATCATTGTAAGGTTTGAAAACCTTAGAATGATATTACATAATGAAAAGCATAAAAATTGAAAACAGCCTAAACTAAAAGTCAGCTGAAGTCTGTCATAGGTCTGGTGCCTGTATGCAAAAGTGGGGCGTATTTCCCCTATCCTGTAGAAGCTCCCAGGCTGAACTCTGTACTGGGATCGATGCCTGTGTGCGGATGTGGATTGTATTTCCTGTAAGCTGCACCTCTTAGTCTGATGTCTGGCATGAGTTTGATGCCTATTAGCACATGTAGGGTATGTTTCCCTGTATATATAGAAACTCATGTATACAAATATGGCAGGACGAAGAGTATCCTGTATGTCACAAATATGAATGCCATCCCCACTTATTGTCACATCATCAGCAGATTGAGCACATCTAGGTACTAATACCACACACTGGTGATGCGTCAATAAGTGGTTCTGGTACCATTCTCCCAAAATCATGTAATCCCTGTATCTGTTGTCACTAATCAGCAACTCTGAAAAAGTATAGAGTTGATACCAATTTTGTCTTGGTATCTCTCTAGTAGCGTGATGTCGAACCTGTGTAAGCAAAAGTATGAGAAAAACAAAGCTATATAATGAACCTGTGTATCCCAATGTGAATCTGTGTCGATGGTCCTCCAAGTCTCGTTACCCTTGGATTTCCATGGCAATCAACGTGGTGGTCCTCCAATCTCTCGAGTCCACCATAATATATCTGTGTGTACCCCTCCAACTATAGAGTCTTTGGGATCTCCCTCAGTAAACATGTCAATCCAATAGATATGTGGTCCTTCAAGTCTGAAACCCTCGAATTCCCACCGGTGATGCGCTGTATGTGTACCTCGACCTCTGACTCCCTCAACTATCAAATAGATGTGTGGTCCCCCAAGTCTGATTTCCTTGGACTCCCACCAATGATGAACTGTGTGTGCTGAGCCTCTGAGCCTGCTTCCCATAGATGTCTGGCCATAGGTATGCGGTCCTCCGAGTCTGAAAACCTCGAATTCCCACCAATGATGTACTGTATGCGCTCCTCTAACTCTGACTCCCTCAAATGGTAAGGATATGTGTGGTCCTCTGAGTCTGAAACTCTCAGATTTCCACCATGCAGTGTAAACAGATGATCCTCCAAATGTCTGATGGTGCAGTATGTCCTGTGAATCATATGGTGAAAGGAATACAGTAATAGCATCTTTGTGTATTGTCTCACCAGCAAGAGGTTGGGTACATTGTACCAATACCACACCCTGCTGATTCGTCAATACACAAAGTAGAAAACAAGATATCACTCGTCCATATGTATTATGATGAGAAAAAGGATGATAAAAATGATGATAGAAAAAATGATGGTGATAAAATTGATGATATTCCAAGATAGGCTTTTGTACATTTGCCTCTCGTAAAAAACCGAAGGCCAACGAGAAGAAAGGCGAGAAAGGCCAAATTAAAGGAAGTATACATGAAATTAGAGTTTTGATACCTAAAAGAATGGTAATAAAACCAAGATAGAATGAAGAAAGATAGAATAGTGAAAAGAGGTAGGATAATAAACTAGGATGGGAAAGTGAAAAGGAAAAAGAGAGTAGAAAATTATTTTGAGTATATGAAGGTGCCCCATTGGGCCTATAATGAATCATTGGTACAAAGTGTATGCCCTTCGAACTTGCAAACCCGTCACACAATAAAACATACAAATCATAGGGTTAGTAAAAACATGTACCATTCTATTCCCATCCAAGAGGACGAAAATAGGATAGTACAATAAAATCTCCCATATCCAAATCAACAGAAGAAATTCATCAAAGATCGGGTGGCCTTCCCGACTCGAGATAGGGACATTGCAACTTGTCACTATTCGGATTCTCTTTCCTTTGTTGTCTAAGTCTCCGCAAAAGTAGAAATCTCAACATCCCCCACATCCAAAGCAATATTGGCTAGATGGTCGCAAGTGATTTCCTTCTCGAGAATATCTTGAACCTTGACAAGACTCTCGAACCCCGGCTAGTAGTTGAAGAATGTCCTCCACAAGAGTTGCAATTTTCCAAGTTGGTGACCAAGTCCGGGTGATAATGTTCTTCAAAGACACTAGTGAATCGGTTTCCGAATGAAAGAATCTTGCCTTTGCGCGATACAATATCTAGTAGCGCCAACAACGCCCAAGCTTCGATTCGGTATTTGTGGCTATGCCCATATCCTTTGCTGCGCATGAATGAGGTCACCTTCCTCATTTCGAATACAAAAGGCATATGCGCTTCGCCGATTGCCTCTCGTTGCTCCATCGGTATTACATTTCCGATCCAGTGAGGCAAGTTCCAAAGCACTTTGGTAACCTTAAGGGTGGGAGTGAATTGATCCAGAAGCTTAAGGATATCTTGCCAACGGTGTGGCATCTGATCGAGCTCTGGGTGTCTCCCTTTAGCCATATGCTGAATGGTCTCTGAAATTTGGTAAATTACTCTGTTGATAGACACTCTTTTATTGTGTCTGTCTCCATTTCTTTTCTTCCAGAGTTCCCAAACTATGATGGCTGGCATGGCACAAAAGTATGGTTTATAGATAGATTTCACATCTGCCTTCCACCATGTCTGAATAGCTAGGTGAAGGGGCGCTCCATCTATATTTAAACCAAATGGGACCGGGAGAAATAGGCCCAGACACGTGAAGCAGCCTCACTGTGGAGAAAGACATGAGCGATTGATTCCTGATCAGGCATGTCACAACATGTGCACATAGACGGCATGTGGTAGCCCCAGACTCTAACCACATCATCCAATGGGATCTTCCCTTGCCACACCTTCCATAAGTTGAAGGATATTTTAAAAGGCATACCTTTGATCCACATTTTCTTATAGTGGTCATGCTTATGAGCTTTGTGCCGCACCCACTCCCAAGCCGATTTTACCGTGAATTTTCCACTATTTTCTAGTGTCCACCACGGTACATCATCTAGATTCCCTGTCGGTGCTTTAATATTCTGGAGGATGTGAATAACAATGTCATCCGCAAGATACAGACGAAGTGTCTCTTCCTGCCACTGACCATCGACAGCTGCATCCTTAATATTCCAAATTCCCTCTCTATTTTGACGTGAAGGAGTGAGGGAAAAAAGTGGGCCAAGACCTGTCCAATTATCAAACCAGAAGAGCGAAGAACCACTCTTCACCTGCCACCAGATATGCTGTTCCACTTTATCCCTTGCTGCAAGCATCTTCTTCCAGACGAGAGAGCCACCTCTCCAGTTGATAGTAGCACTATCGTGCTTCTTCAGGTATTTGTTAGTCAAGTATACACTCCAGAGGGAGGGGGTAGTCCTAAATCGCCACCAAAGTTTCGCAAAAAGCGCTTCTGAAGTGTCCGTCAAATCCCTAAAACCCAGACCACCTTCCTCAGTAGGTAGACAAACTCTATTCCAATTTGTCCAATGTCTGCTTCTCTCTCCGGTTCCACTATCCCAGAAAAAATGAGCAAACATTTTATGCAGCTTCTTAATTACAAATTTAGGAGGACTCATGGCTGATAGCAGATGGAGTGGCATGGCTTGAAGGACATGTTTCAACAGAACCGCCCGCTCCGGCGATAACATTTTGCCCTTCCATGATTGCGCTTATGTCCCACCTTGGCTAATAATTCGAAAAATGAGTCATCTTGGCGCGAGAATAGAAGATGGGGCAGCCCAAGTACATAATTGGGAAGAGGCGACGGCTATGCCGCTTTCTTTTCCACCGATGAACATGAGCCTCGAAGCGAGTGGTGGAGATAGATGGCACTCTTTTGCTTATTGATGAGCTGCCCGGAAGCTTGTTCATAGTCTCCCAAGATATTCATGATTTTCTTAAGCGAAGTCGGGCATGCTGAAGCAAGAATGATGGTATCATCGGCATAACACAAATGATTGATTTTGGGGCTCTTATCCGGCAGGCCATACCCACAGAAGGATTGATCATTATTTAGGGACTTTAATGCTCTTGAGAGAACTTCCGCTGCTAGAATAAAAAGGGTAGGAGACAACGGATCCCCTTGCTTCACTCCTCTACGGTGGATTTGAAGAATCCATACGATTGACCATTAATAAGAATCGAATACCGCTTGTTACCCACCAATTCATAAACATGACTAAGGAAAGTTTCATCAAAGCCCATTTTGCGAAGGACTCCCATAAGGAAACCCCAGGAGAGACGATCATAAGCCTTGGTCATGTCTAGTTTCATCACCACATTGGGAACAATCTGCTAATTACCTCTATGAGTTCTCAACCTGATATCTGCAACGATTTCTTGAACTAACAAGATATTCTCAATGATATTTCGGCCTTTTACAAACCCCCGCTTGCTCGGAGAGATTAGATTAGGAAGGATGAGGACGAGCCGATTATGAATTACCCCGGAGAACACTTTGTTGATGAAGTTACTTAGACGATGGGCCGAAGATCGCCGAAAGAAATCACATCCTTTTTCTTAGGTATCAACACAAGATTAGTGTGAGTGATATGCTTCGGCGAGTGTCCCACCTTGGAAAAATGAGAGCACCATGTTGCACACCTCGTCACCTACTATGTCCCAAAGACTTTTGAAAAAATAGGCCATTAAATCCATCGGGACCTCCCGTACTTGTCCGGCTTAGGCCAAAAACTGCGGCTTTAACCTCTTCTTTGGCGGGTGTAGCAGATCAATTGCTTTGGTTCGGAGCGGCTCTATACTCTCCGTGATGTGGGCAAAAAGATTCTCGAAAAAGCGGGTCGGGCTCCACGGAATTGTGCTTGATAGAACTTAACCGCTTCCTTTGCAATATCGCTTTCCGTTTCTACCCAACGCCCATCCATAGCTTGAATTTTCTTTAGCCGGAGATGTTTTCTGCGACCATTAACATGGGCATGAAAAAATTTTGAATTTTGATCTCCATCTTGAAACCACATCATGCCTCGCCTTTTGTTTCCGATAAGCTTCCTCAATGTGGATTGCCTTCCTCCATTCTCGCTTTAACTTGTTCTAATTTCTGTCTATTTTCGTCGGAGGGGTTGCCTTCAAAAACTTCTTCATGCACCCCGACTACAACTTCAAGATCAGCCAGTTTTTGAAAGAAATTTCCAAAAGCCTCTTTACTCCATTTTGATAGAGCTTTCTTCATATGCTTCAATTTGAGATTGAATATGCGAAAGGCATTGCCTTCAGCAGGAATCTTCCAATTTTCCTCAACCACTTTTACAAAATCCTCGTGCTTAGTCCAGAGATTAAGGAACTTAAAAGGCTTTTGAAGTCGACGGGCCATCTTTTTGAATTCAATTCTCATAGGCGAATGGTCCGAACACACTTTAGGTAAAATATTGACTTCAATAGCATTGAAAAGTTGCTGTAAGCGCAGATTACCCAGACATCTGTCTAATCTTTTCAGAACACAACCACTTCCCCCCTACCATTCCACCAAGTATAAGTACTACCTTTATATCCTAAATCATTTATATTACAGTTCTGAATGCAATTCCGGAAATCCTCCACTTCCTCTGTAGTGACCGGTCGTCCTCCGATTTCTCCTCCTCTTCGACGATGACGTTAAAGTCACCCCCAATAAACCACGGAGGTGTCATGTTAACACCAAATTGGATAACGAATCCCAAAGATCCACTCTTTCGGCCTTCGTACATCTCGCATAAACTAGAGTAGTAAAGATTTCCAAATTAGAAAACTTATGAAGTAACTTGAGCGTCAATCGCTGAATTTTATTTATAATCGTAGTCACGTGCCGCCCTCGCAATAAAAGCCCAAATCTTGTTAGAAACATTGTGGATTGCCGTAGCAAGTCCCGACCTTTGCCGTATCCTTCCGTATGATCGGTGATTGAAAAGGTTCCATAAGACCGACTAGAAAGAATTTTGACATCTTATGCATTGTTTCCACTCTATTAAATGCTTTTTGGGTAAGCACCGACCTAATATTCCAAATAAGAGCATTCATCATTAATTGCTAGATTTGGTGCCCGTATTCCTTTTTGGCCTTATCCTGTGGGGTGGGATATGGCTTGATCATTGGCGCCTTGTTTCTTAGGCTTACCGACACTCTTTTGTTTGGTGGTTATTTCCTCTTCCCTAACAGCAGGCAACACTTGTCCTTTCTCTGCATTCACATTCTCTTCCGGCTTTTGGCCCTGTATTTGTGAAGCTTCAAATGTAGTTTCGCCTCCATATTAATTGGTTTGAGCCTCAATCGCGCCGTTATCCTCCAATTGTTTTTCCTCTTGAGCATCCACTTCCTCAGGGATGATAACAATGGCCAAATTATTTTCTTTGCCTGCCTCTTCCTCTCCGGGATCATCCGGTGAGCTGGAATTCGTCGATTCTTCGGAATTAAGGATTTCTCCTTCTTCCACCACATCTTCGACTTCATCACTCCATCTGTGTCTCTCCGAAGAAGTGTTTGACGGAATTTCAGCACATTCTTTATTGATAGGGACATTATTTCCTTCAAAACTATTTGCGACCCATTGTTTAGTTGTCACAACAGGGGCAGCTGTAGCTACTTCCAGAGCAGCCTCCTTTATTCCTCCTTCCTGAACCTCTTCAGTATCTTCCAATTCTAAAGCAGCATAGGGATTTTGGGAGGCAATATTAGTACCAGGATTTTGGGCTTGGTTAAGGTTAGGATTACGGGTATTATTATTGTTACGGGTAGGGTTAGGGTTTTGGGTGGGATTATGATTTTGGGATGCGATAGTTGGGTTACGGGTTTGGGTATTCTTTTCCGGGTCTTGTTGGGTATCCGGGTTACGGGTATGGTTTAGATTACGGGTAGGGTTAGGATTTAAGATGGAATTAGGGTTTTGTTGGGCGGTATTATTTTCTGTCGGGTTACGGGTTTGGGTGGGATTAGGCGGGTCAAACTGGGTATCCGCCGGGTTACGGGTAGGGTTTAGGTTATGGGTAGGGTTAGGGTTTAGGGTTTAGGGTTTAGGGTTTAGGGTTTAGGGTTTAGGGTTTAGGGTTTAGGGTTTAGGGTTCAGGGTTTAGGGTTCGGGGTTCGGGGTTCGTGGTTCGTGGTTTAGGGTTTAGGGTTTAGGGTTCGGGTTCGGGGTTCGGGGTTCGGGGTTTAGGGTTTAGGGTTTAGGGTTCGGGGTTTAGGGTTCGGGGTTCGGGGTTTAGGGTTTAGGGTTTAGGGTTTAGGGTTCAGGGTTCAGGGTTTAGGGTTTAGGGTTTAGGGTTTAGGGTTTAGGGTTTAGGGTTTAGGGTTTAGGGTTTAGGGTTTAGGGTTTAGGGTTTAGGGTTTAGGGTTTAGGGTTTAGGGTTTAGGGTTTAGGGTTTAGGGTTTAGGGTTTAGGGTTTAGGGTTTAGGGTTTAGGGTTTAGGGTTTTTTTTTTTGAAGCCACAGCCTCTCGGCTTGTGGAGTTTTATTAATAGCATAAAAGAAAACATGGGGCCCCATAGGGGAAGTACAAGCGGGGGGGAGAATTCCTATACCCCCACACCGGCTACTCCTATTGAGGCAAGCCTCCTAACCGAAATGCAAAAAGAAAGAACTAGCTAAAACTAGATATTCTATGATCATCATAGAGTTTATAATACACTCTATGATGATATTACAAATGATGATACTACCATAAAGAAAAACTAATATAAGAACAAAGCTATCTTCTACCTGCGGCCTTATAAAGTCTTCAATACGGTGTACCTTTTCTTGTGCATCTTCCAAGTATGTATGAAATTGAATCATCCTTTACGTGCATATGTCATTCTGGCTGCTTGCCTGTTCCTTGCTCTTCTACTTCTTCTTGGGCCGGGTGTGAATGCCGTGCTCTCTTCTGTTGATTCATTCATGTCATCAGCATTCTGACTTTCCATAGGTGCCTTTCCTTTGTCAAGCCCTCTAGAGTCAAGTCTTCATTGTCCGCAACTTCCACCTCTTCATCATCACCCCATTTCCTCCCTTCACTACTAGACGTGGGTAAAACCAAGCATGCTTGATTTAGCACTACTAGTTTGTTAGGAGGTGAAATCCGATGTGGTAGAAAAGCTGGCATATTCGGTGTTGGAGTAGTTTTTGAATGAGTAATTGGATTTGGGCTTGAAATTGGGTTTGTGTTTTTTGGTGTTGTGGGCCCCGCGGGAATGTGAGGATTTGGGCTCGGGTGGGGGGCCGTGTGGGTGTGGGGCCGGGCAGCGGGCTGGGGGGGTCCGAGTGGGCTGCTTGGTTGGGTGCCGGGTCGGGGCTATGTCGGGTAGGGTTCCGGGTAGGGTTTTCTCGGGTAGGGCTTTCTCGGGTAGGGTTTTCAAGGGGTAGTGGTTTAGGGTTTGGCGGCGGCAAAGGGTTTTCGCCTGAATTTGCGCCGGATTCCGGGGAGGTTTCTGGTGGCGGGATGTTTCCTGGAGGCGGGATTTCCGGGATAGGATTTTGTGGGGTCGGGTTCAGAGTCGGGTTAGACCCGCAATTGGATAGAATTGGGCCGTTGTGCCCTAATCCCGGTTTAGGGTTAGGGTTAGGGGTGGCGGGATTCGGGTTTAGAGAATTTTCCGGTAGGTTTCCGGGGGGGTTTCCGATGGGGTTTCCGGTGGATTGAGTCGCCGGAGCTAGGGTTTTGCAAATTGGTTCCGGGTTGGGTGGTTTAGGGCTACTAGGGTTTTGAAGGGCGGTATTAGGGTTTAGGCCCATTTCCGGGAGACTGAGGTAGTTTCCGGTAGGGTTTCCGGTGGGTTTCTCGACGGAAATTGGCTGATTTGACGAGGAGGTTGTTTTTCCGATGGGTATTGACGCCGGAATCACTGTTTCCGTCGGCAAAAGGCCAATTTCAGTGAGGATTTGGTTTAAAATAGGCTGTTTTGAAGAGGAAGCAATATATCCAACGTCTAAAACTGCTTCAGCAGCGGTTTCAGTCGTCGGAGTGTCTTTTTCCGTCAATTCCAGAGGCTGTATTTGGGTGTTTTGCTTTTTTCTTTTGTGGGTTACGGTGGTCCATTCCTGGGAGTGGTTTGGGGCCGTAGGTAGCGGTTTTGGGTTAGGGTTTTGACGGCTAGGGTTTGTAGGGGGTCGAGTAGGGTTAGTAGCCTTACCTTTTGCCGCCGCCGCCACTGAATCTTCACCGTGATTCCTCTTTTCCGGTTGCAATTCCGGGTGTTCCTTCCAACATCCTTGAAGATCATGTCCTTGCAACATACAAGTAGTGCAATATTTGGGTAGGAAATCATAACGAATCTTGTATGACATTGTTTCCATCTCCTCCCCATTCATGATTTGTATGTTATACCTTTGTGGGTGTTCTTGTAGCAAATCGGCTTCCACCTTGACCCTAGCACAACTAGGTCTTGTTTTGTTCAAAGTAGCCGCATCAATTGCAATTGGCCTCCCCACCGCCGAAGCTATGGAGAATAAAATCGATGGGACATAGAAATTGGGAGGTAAATTGGGGAAAGAAAGCCAAATTACCGCCATGCTTGTCTCTTCTTCCGGAGTAAACCCTATATCCCATTTGAAAGTTCTCATCAAGAAGGATTTGGAGTTCTCCTTTATCCAAAAATTAGGCCTTGACATCAAAGTGACATAGTCTTCTTCGATTGAACATCGAATCAACACATGCCTATTGTGCAAAAGCCCAATATTCACTTCCGCCTTTAATGAACATTGCTTTGGAATAGCCGTCCTCAAGAAAGCAATGGAGGGCATTCCATGACTAAACTTACCAACTACGGCATACTTCAAATCTTGTTGTTCCACCATAGATGCAACTTCTTGATGAGAAAACCGAATTGTTGGCTCGCCATGTAGGTAGGTGATTGGTTTTTGTGGAATTGGGGGAGTAGGGTTTCGGCCAAGAGAAGTCTCGGCCAAGCCATTACCGCCGCCAACAGTAGGGTTTTGTGGGGTGGGGATTGTGTGGGTGACGATGTTGGCGTATGTGGGGGGTGTATAAATGGTCGCCGGATGCTGGACGACCTCGGGGGGAGGCCGCCCAGTGGTTGCCGTGGCCAGAATGGCCGGAAATTGGTCTCGGAGTTGGTTTTCTAGGAATCGCCGGAAATCGCCCCAATCCTTGGGAGCGTTTCCCGAGGCGTGTTTCGAAGAAAAGTGGGGTTTAGGGTTTAGGGTTTAGGGTTTAGGGTTTAGGGTTTAGGGTTTTTTGAAGCCACAGCCTCTCGGCTTGTGGAGTTTTATTAATAACATAAAAGGAAAACATGGGGCCCCATAGGGGAAGTACAAGCAGGGGGGAGACTTCCTATACCCCCACCTGGCTACTCCTATTGAGGCAAGCCTCCTAGCCAGAATGTAAAAAGAAAGAACTAGCTAAAACTAGGTATTCTATGATCATCATAGAGTTTATAATACACTCTATGATGATATGACAAATGATGATACTAACATAGAGAAAAACTAATATAAGAACAAAGCTATATTCAACCTCTGGCCTTATAAAGTCTTCAATGCGGTGTACCTTTTCTTGTGCATCTTCCAAGTATGTATGAAATTGAATCATCCTTTACGTGCATATGTCATTCTGGCTGCTTGCCTGTTCCTTGCTCTTCTACTTCTTCTTGGGCCGGGTGTGAATGCCGTGCTATCTTCTGGTTGATTCATTCATGTCATCAGCATTCTGACTTTCCATAGGTGCCTTTCCTTTGTCAAGCCCTCTAGAGCTGTCTTCATTGTCCGCAACTTCCACCTCTTCATCATCACCCCATTTCCTCTCTTCACTACTAGCAGTGGGTAAGTCTAAGCACGCTTGATTTAGCACTACTAATTTGCTAGGAGGCGAAATCCGATGTGGTAGGAAAGATGGCATACTTGGCCTTGGATTAGGTTGTGAATTATTAATTGAGTTTGGGCTTGAAATTGGGTTTGTGTATTTTATTGTTGTGGGCCCCGCGGGAGTGTGTGGACTTGGGCTCGGGTAGGGGGGCCGTGTGGGTGTGGGGCCAGGTTCCGGGTTGGGTTGGGCCGAGAGGGCTGCTGGGTTGGGTGCCGGGTTAGGGCTATTTCGGGTAGGGTTCCGGGTAGGGTTTTCTCGATTAGGGTTTCCGGGTAGTGTAGGGTTAGGGTTTGGCGGCGGCAAAGCGTAATTTACGCCGGTTTCCGGGGGGTTTTCTGGTGGCGGACCGTTTCCGGGGGGCGTAATTTCCGGAGTAGGATTTTGTGGGGTCGGGTTCAGGGTCGGGTTTGACCCGGAATTGGGTAGAGTTGGGCAATTGTGCCCTAACCCCGGTTTAGGGTTAGGGTTAGGGGCGGCAGGAATAGGGTTTATTGGTGGTTCCGGTAGGATAGGTGGGTTTCCGGGGTGGTTTCTGACAGGGTTTCCGGTGGTTGGGGTCGCCGGAGTTGCGGTTTTTGGTTCCGGGTTGGGTGGTTTAGGGTTAGGGTTTCCCAACCCCGGTATTGGATTAGGGTTCAGGGTTCAGGGTTTAGGGTTTAGGGTTTAGGGTTTAGGGTTTAGGGTTTAGGGTTTAGGGTTTAGGGTTTAGGGTTTAGGGTTTAGGGTTTAGGGTTTTTTTTTTTTTTTTGAAGCCGCTAGACTCTTAGGTCTAGTGGAATTTTATTAATAATAAAAATAACAAAATACAAAAATGTGCAATGTATGCCCGAAGGCTTCAAAAAGTAAAACTACGCTATGTATCATTGTAAGGTTTGAAAACCTTAGAATGATATTACATAATGAAAAGCATAAAAATTGAAAACAGCCTAAACTAAATGTCAGCTCAAGTCTGTCATAGGTCTGGTGCCTGCATGCAAAAGTGGGGCGTATTTCCCCTATCTGTAGAAGCTCCCGAGTGAACTCGTGCGGGGCCGATGCCTTTCGTGTGCGAATGTGGATTGTATTTCTGTAAGTAAGCTGCACCTCTTGGTCGATGTCGGCATGAGTCCGGTGCCTATTAGCACATGTAGGGTATGTTTCCCCGAATATATAGAAACTCATGTATACAAATATGACGGGACGAAGATTATCCCGTATGTCACAAATATGAATGCCATCCCCACTTATTGTCACATCATCGGCATTGAGCACATCTAGGTACTAATACCACACACCTTTGGTGATGCGTCAATAAGTGGTTCTGGTACCATTCTCCCAAAATCATGTATTCCCTGTACCTGTTGTCACTAATCAGCAACTCTGAAAAAGCATAGAGTTGATACCAATTTTGTCTTGGTATCTCTCTAGTAGCGTGATGTCGAACCTGTGTAATCAAAAGTATGAGAAAAACAAAGCTATATAAGGAACTGTGTATCCCAATGTGAATGCGTGTCGATGGTCCTCCAAGTCTCATTGCCCTTGGATTTCCATGGCAATCAACGTGGTGGTCCTCCAATCTCTGAGTCCACCATAGTATATCTGTGTGTACCCCTCCGACAATAGAGTCTTTGGGATCTCTCTTAGTAAACATGTCAATCCAATAGATATGTGGTCCTTCAAGTCTGAAACCCTCGAATTCCCACCGGTGATGCGCTGTATGTGTATCTCGACCTCTGACTCCCTCACCTATCAAGTAGATGTGTGGTCCCCCAAGTCTGATTTCCTTGGATTCCCACCAATGATGAACTGCGTGTGTTTGAGCCTCGAGCTCGCTTCCCATAGATATCTGGCTATAGGTATGTGATCCTCCGAGTCTGAAAACCTCGAATTCCCACCAATGATGTACTGTATGCGCTCCTCTGACTCTGACTCCCTCAAATGGTACGGATATGTGTGGTCCTCTGAGTCTGAAACTCTCAGATTTCCACCATGCAGTGTAAACAGATGATCCTCCAAATGTCTGATGGTGCAGTATGTCCTGTGAATCATATGGTGAAAGAAATACAGTAATAGCATCTTTGTGTATTGTCTCACCAGCAAGAGGTTGGGTACATTGTACCAATACCACACCCTGCTGATTCGTCAATACACAAAGTAGAAAACAAGATATCACTCGTCCATATGTACTATAAAGAGAAAAAGGATGATAAAAAGGATGATAGAAAAAATGATGATGATAAAATTGATGATATTCCAAGATAGACTTTTGTACATTTGCCTCTGTAAAAAACCAGAAGGCCAACAGAAGAAAGGCAGAAGGCCAAATTAAAGGAAGCATACATGAAATTAGAGTTTTGAGCCCTAAAAGAATGGTAATAAAACCAAGATAGAATGAAGAAAGATAGAATAGTGAAAAGAGGTAGTATAATAAACTAGGATGGGAAAGTGAAAAGGAAGAAGAGAATAAGAAATTATTTTGAGTATTTGAAGGTGCCCCATTGGGCCTATAATGAATCATTGGTACAGCATGTATGCCCTTCTGAACTTGCAAACCTGTCACACAATAAAACATACAAATCATCGGGTTAGTAAAAACATGTACCATTCTATTCCCATCCAAGAGGACGAAAATAGGATAGTACAATAAAATCTCCCATATCCAAATCAGCAGCAAATCCATCAGCATCGGGTGGCTTTCCTGACTCTGAGATAGGGACATTGCAACTTGTCACTATTCAGGATTCTCTTTCCTTTGTTGTCTAAGTCTGCAAAAGTAGAGATCTCAATATCCCCCACATCCAACGCAATATTGGCTAGATGGTCAGCAAGCTGATTTCCTTCTCTGAGAATATGCTGAACCTTGACAGTACCCTGAACCCTGGATAGTAGTTGAAGAATGTCCTCCACAAGAGTTGCAATTTTCCAAGTTGGTGACCAAGTCTTGGTGATAATGTTCTTCAGCACTAGTGAATCAGTTTCCAAAATGAAAGAATCTTGCCCTTGCGCGATACAATATCTAGTAGCTGCCAACAACGCCCAAGTTTCAGATTCAGTATTTGTGGCTATGCCCATATCCTTTGCCTGCGCATGAATGAGGTCACCTTCCTCATTTCGAATACAAAAGGCATATGCGCTTCTGCCAGGATTGCCTCTCGTTGCTCCATCAGTATTACATTTCCAGCATCCAGGCTGAGGCAAGTTCCAAAGCACTTTGGTAACCTTAAGGGTGGGAGTGAATTGATCCAGAAGCTTAAGGATATCTTGCCAACGGAGTGGCATCTGACCGAGCTCTGGGTGTCTCCCTTTAGCCATATGCTGAATGGCCTCTGAAATTTGGTAAATTACTCTGTTGATAGACACTTTTTTATTGTGTCTGTCTCCATTTCTTTTCTTCCAAAGTTCCCAAACTATGATGGCTGGCATGGCACAAAAGTATGGTTTATAGATAGATTTCACATCTGCCTTCCACCATGTCTGAATAGCTAGGTGAAGGGGCGCTCCGTCTATGTTTAAACCAGCGGGGCCAGAGAAATAGGCCCAGACACGGGTAGCAGCCTCACTGTGGAGAAAGACATGAGCGGTTGATTCCTGATCAGGCATGTCACAACATGTGCACCTAGACGGCATGTGGTAGCCCCAGACTCTAACCACATCATCCAATGGAATCTTCCCTTGCCACACCTTCCATAAGTTGAAGGATATTTTGAAAGGCATACCTTTGATCCACATTTTCTTATAGTGGTCATGCTTATGAGCTTTGTGCCGCACCCACTCCCAAGCCGATTTTACCGTGAATTTTCCACTATTTTCTAGTGTCCACCACGGTACATCATCTAGAATCCCTGTCGGTGCTTTAATATTCTGGAGGATGTGAATAACAATGTCATCCGCAAGATACAGACGAAGTGTCTCTTCCTGCCAATGACCATCGACAGCTGCATCCTTAATATTCCATATTCCCTCTCTATTTTGACGTGAAGGAGTGAGGGAAAAAAGTGGACCAAGACCTGTCCAATTATCAAACCAGAAGAGCGAAGAACCACTCTTCACCTTACCACCGATATCTTTGTTCCACTTTATCCCTTGCTTTGCAAGCATCTTCTTCCGGACGAGAGAGCCACCTCTCCGGTTGATAGTAGCACTTTCGTGCTTCTTCGGTATTTGTTGGTCAAGTATACACTCCATAGGGAGGGGGTAGTCCTAAATCGCCACCAAAGCTTCGCAAAAAGCGCTTCTGAGGTGTCCGTCAAATCCCTAAATCCCAGACCACCTTCCTCAGTAGGTAGACAAACTCTATCCCAATTTGTCCAATGTCTGCTTCTCTCTCCGGTTCCACTATCCCAGAAAAAATGAGCAAACATTTTATGCAGCTTCTTAATTACAAATTTAGGAGGACTCATGGCTGATAGCAGATGGAGTGGCATGGCTTGAAGGACATGTTTCAACAGAACAGCCCTGCCTCCAGCAGATAACATTTTGCCCTTCCATGATTGCAGCTTATGTCCCACCTTGGCTAATAATTCTGAAAAATGAGTCATCTTGGCACGAGAATAGAAGATGGGGCAGCCCAAGTACATAATTGGGAAGAGCTGACGGCCTATGCCAGTTTCTCTTTCCACCAGATGAACATGAGCCTCTGAAGCAGAGTGGTGGAGATAGATGGCACTCTTTTGCTTATTGATGAGCTGCCCGGAAGCTTGTTCATAGTCTCCCAGTATATTCATGATTTTCTTAAGCGAAGTCGGGCATGCTGAAGCAAGAATGATGGTATCATCGGCATAACACAAATGATTGATTTTGGGGCTCTTATCCGTGAGCCATACCCCACGAAGGATTGATCATTATTTAGGGACTTTAATGCTCTTGAGAGAACTTCCGCTGCTAGAATAAAAAGGGTAGGAGACAACGGATCCCCTTGCTTCACTCCTCTGGTGGATTTGAAGAATCCATACGATTGACCATTAATAAGAATCGAATACCAGTTGTTACCCACCAATTCATAAACATGACTAAGGAAAGTTTCATCAAAGCCCATTTTGCGAAGGACTCCCATAAGGAAACCCCAGGAGAGACGATCGTAAGCCTTGGTCATGTCTAGTTTCATCACCACATTGGGAACAATCTGCTGATTACCTCTATGAGTTCTCAACCTGATATCTGCAACGATTTCTTGAACTAACAAGATATTCTCAATGATATTTCGGCCTTTGACAAACCCTGCTTGCTCTGGAGAGATTAGATTAGGAAGGATGAGGATGAGCCGATTATGAATTACCCTGGAGAACACTTTGTTGATGAAGTTACTTAGACTGATGGGCCGAAGATCGCCGAAAGAAGTCACTTCCTTTTTCTTAGGTAGCAACACAAGATTAGTGTGAGTGATATGCTTCGGCAATGTCCCACCTCGGAAAAATGAGAGCACCATGTTGCACACCTCGTCACCTACTATGTCCCAGCACTTTTGAAAAAATAGGCCATTAAATCCATCAGGACCTCCTGTACTGTCCGGGTTTAGGCCAAAAACTGCAGCTTTAACCTCTTCTTTGGTAGGTGTAGCAGTCAATTCTTTGTTACGGATCGGCTCTATACTCTCCGTGATGTGGGCAAAAAGATTCTCGAAAAGCGGGTATGGGCTCCACGGAATTGTGCTTGATAGAACTTAACCGCTTCCTTTGCAATATCGCTTTCCGTTTCTACCCAACCAACGCCCATCCATAGCTTGAATTTTCTTTAGTGGAGATGTTTTCTGCGACCATTAACATGAGCATGAAAAAATTTTGAATTTTGATCTCCATCTTGAAACCACATCATGCCTCGCCTTTTGTTTCCGATAAGCTTCCTCAATGTGGATTGCCTTCCTCCATTCTCGCTTTAACTTGTTCTAATTTCTGTCGATTTTCGTCGGAGGGGTTGCCTTCAAAAGCTTCTTCATGCACCCCGACTACAACTTCAAGATCAGCCAGTTTTTGAAAGAAATTTCCAAAAGCATCTTTACTCCATTTTGATAGAGCTTTCTTCATATGCTTCAATTTGAGATTGAATATGCGAAAGGCATTGCCTTCAGCAGGAATCTTCCAGTTTTCCTCAACCACTTTTACAAAATCCTCGTGCTTAGTCCAGAGATTCAGGAACTTAAAAGGCTTTTGAAGCCGACGGGCCATCTTTTTGAATTCAATTCTCATAGGTGAATGGTCCGAACACACTTTAGGTAAAATATTGACTTCGATAGCATTGAAAAGTTGCTGTAAGCGCAGATTACCCAGGCATCTGTCTAATCTTTTCAAAACACATCCAATTCCCCCCCTACCATTCCACCAAGTATAAGTACTACCTTTATATCCTAGATCATTTATATTACAGTTCTGAATGCAATTTCGGAAATCCTCCACTTCCTCTGTAGTGACCGGTTTGTCCTCGATTTTCTCCTCCTCATCGATGATGACGTTAAAGTCACCCCCAATAAACCACGGAGCTGTCATGTTAACAGCCAAATTGGATAACGAGTCCCAAAGATCCACTCTTTCAGCCTTCGTACATCTCGCATAAACTAGAGTAGTAAAGATTTCCAATTTAGAGAACTTATGAAACAACTTGAGCGTCAATGCTGAATTTCATTTACAACCGTAGTCACATGCCATTCCTCAAGCAATAAAAGCCCAAATCTTGTTAGAAACATTGTGGATTGCCGTAGCAAGTCCCGGCCTCTCGCTTAGGTATCCTTCCGGATGATCGGTGATTGAAAAGGTTCCATAAGACCAACAAGAAAGAATTTTGACATCTTATGCATTGTTTCCACTCTACTAAATGCTTTTTGGGTAAGCACCGACCTAATATTCCAAATAAGAGCATTCATAATTAATTGCTTGATTTGGTACCCGCAGTTCCTTTTTGGCCTTATCCTAGGGGTTGGGATATGGCTTGATCGTTGGCGCCTTGTTTCTTAGGCTTACTGACACTCTTTTGTTTGGAAGATATTTCCTCCTCCCTAACAGTAGGTTTCTCAGCCATCATATTCTCCTCCGGCTTTTGGCCTTGTATTTGTGGGTTTTCAGCTGTAGCTTCTGCCTCCATATTAATTGGCTGAGCCTCAACCTCGTTGTTATCCTCTAATTGTTTTTCCTCTTGAACATCCACCTCCTCAGGGTTGATAACACTGGCCAAATTATTCTCTTTGCCTGCTTCCTCCTCTCCGGGATCATCCGGTGCACTGGAATTCGTCGATTCTTCTGAAATAAGGATTTCTCCTTCTTCCACCACATCTTCTACTTCATCACTCCATCTATTTCTCTCCGCAGAAGTGTTTGACGGAATTTCAGCACATTCTTTATTCATAGGGACATTATTTCCTTCAAAACTATTTGTGACCCATTGTTTAGTTGTCGCAACAGGAGCAGTTGTAGCTACTTTCAAAGTAGCCTCCCTTATTCCTCCTTCCTGAACCCCTTCAGTATCCTCCAATTCTAAAGCAGCATAAGGGTTTTGGGAGGCAATATTAATACTAGGATTTTGGGCTTGGGTAAGGTTAGGATTACGGGTATAAGTATTGTTACGGGTAGGGTTAGGGTTTTGAGTGGGATTGGGGTTTTGGGATGCGGTATTTAGGTTCCGGGTTTGGGTATTGTTTTCCGGATCTTGTTGGGTTTCCGGGTTACGGGTAGGGTTTAAGTTACGGGTAGGGTTAGGGTTTTGTGTGAAATTAGGGTTTTGTGGGGCGGTATTAATTTCTGTTGGGTTACGGGTTTGGGTGGGGTTTGGCGGGTCAAATTGGGTATCCGCCGGGTTACGGGTAGGGTTTAGGTTACGGGTAGGGTTAGGGTTTTGGCTGGAATTAGGGTTTTGTGTAGCGTCCATCGGGTTACGGGTATGGGTGGGGTTTTGCGTGTCAAGTCGGGTTTCCTCCTGGATCCGGGTAGGGTTTTGGTTACGGGTAGGGTTGGGATTTTGGTCCGGATTAGGGTTTTGGGCGGCGCTAGTGGTTTCCGCCACTATTCCTCCATTTTCGATAGTTTTTGGTAGGTTTTTGGTAGGATTTTGGTGTTGTTTGGCTGGTTGTCTACGCCTATTGTGTGCTACCTGCCAGGTATTATGATTTTTTGGTTGTTTGGAGTTAGGGTTCTTGGGGTTAGGGTTTGCCGAATTAGGGTTTGGGGCATTAGGGTTTGTATGGGTAGGGTTTTGGAGGGGTTTCTCCTTGCCGCCGTCAATCTTAGCCTTCCCTTTATCCCCTTTGCCGTCGCCGAACTACCCTCTTCTCCGGTAGCACCTCCCTTCCCTTTCTCTTCTTCTTTTAGCAATTCTGGATGAATTGTCCAGCATCCATTCTCATCGTGACCTTGTAACTTACAAGTGCTACAATACTTTGGAAGAAAATCATATTTTATGGGGATCCATTGGGACTTAGTTTTCTCTCCAGTTTTAACTTGGATTAAAACCCTCGAGGGGTGCTCCTTAAGCAAGTCAATCTCTACTTTAACCCTAGCACAACTAGGTCTAGACTTATTTTTAGTAGCTAAATCAGTCATGAGGGGCTTACCTGTTGCCGCCGCCAAGGAGAAGAGTTGAGACTCACCGTAGTAGTTGGGAGGCAATGTTGGAAAGGATATCCAAGCCATAGCTATGCTCGTTTCCTCCTCTGCCGTGAACCATGGATCCCATTTGAATGTCCTCATTGAGTAGTATATCCCTTTGTCCTTAATCCAGAATTGAGGCTTAGCCATTAACGCCATGTAATCTTCAAAGAGTGAGCAACGAAGTAGAATATGTCGATTACACAATAGACCAATCTTCACTGCACCTTTGAGTTCACATTGTTTAGGTATTGAAGTTCGAAGAACACTAATCTCCGGCCATCCGTAACTAAACTTGCCCACTACTGCATATTCAAGTTCTTGTTGGGCAATCATTGTTTCAACCTCCGTGATGTCGAACTGTATCGTGGGCTCGCCGTGAAGGTAAATGATGGGTTTCATTGGTACGGGAGATAGTTTTCCGCCGCAAGGGTTTCCGACGGCAGTAGGTGGTTTCGGGTTGAGATTGGCCGGTTTAAAGAGATTGGCGTATGTTATTGGAGTCGTGGTGGTGGCGGGTTGCTGGACAACCTCGGGAGGAGGTTGCCCCGACGAAGACGAGGCCATTTCTGGCCGGAAATTGGTTGGAGTTGGTTATCGCCGCAAATCGCCAAATCGCCTTGGGAGAGAATCGCGGGGTTTAGGGTTTAGGGTTTAGGGTTTAGGGTTTAGGGTTTAGGGTTTAGGGTTTAGGGTTTAGGGTTTAGGGTTTAGGGTTTAGGGTTTAGGGTTTAGGGTTTAGGGTTTAGGGTTTAGGGTTTAGGGTTTAGGGTTTAGGGTTTAGGGTTTAGGGTTTAGGGTTTAGGGTTTAGGGTTTAGGGTTTAGGGTTTAGGGTTTAGGGTTTAGGGTTTAGGGTTTAGGGTTTAGGGTTTAGGGTTTAGGGTTTAGGGTTAGGGTTTAGGGTTTAGGGTTTAGGGTTTAGGGTTTAGGGTTTAGGGTTTAGGGTTTAGGGTTTAGGGTTTAGGGTTTAGGGTTTAGGGTTTTTTTTTTTTTTTTTTTTGAAGCCACAGCCTCTCGGCTTGTGGAGTTTTATTAATAACATAAAAGAAAACATGGGGCCCCATAGGGGAAGTACAAGCAGGGGGGAGAATTCCTATACCCCCACCTGGCTACTCCTATTGAGGCAAGCCTCCTAACCAGAATGTAAAAAGAAAGAACTAGCTAAAACTAGATATTCTATGATCATCATAGAGTTTATAATACACTCTATGATGATATTACAAATGATGATACTACCATAAAGAAAAACTAATATAAGAACAAAGCTATCTTCTACCTCTGGCCTTATAAAGTCTTCAATACGGTGTACCTTTTCTTGTGCATCTTCCAAGTATGTATGAAATTGAATCATCCTTTACGTGCATATGTCATTACGGCTGCTTGCACATTCCTTGCTCTTCTACTTCTTCTTGGGCGGGTGTGAATGC
>CM067555.1:48962254-48964754 GCA_034509755.1 Anisodus tanguticus
AGGGTTTAGGGTTTAGGGTTTAGGGTTTAGGGTTTAGGGTTTAGGGTTTTAGGGTTTAGGGTTTGGGTTTAGGGTTTAGGGTTTAGGGTTTAGGGTTTAGGGTTTAGGGTTTAGGGTTTAGGGTTTAGGGTTTAGGGTTTAGGGTTTAGGGTTTAGGGTTTAGGGTTTAGGGTTTTAGGGTTTTAGGGTTTAGGGTTTAGGGTTTAGGGTTTAGGGTTTAGGGTTTAGGGTTTTAGGGTTTAGGGTTTAGGGTTTAGGGTTTAGGGTTTAGGGTTTAGGGTTTTAGGGTTTAGGGTTTAGGGTTTAGGGTTTAGGGTTTAGGGTTTTAGGGTTTAGGGTTTAGGGTTTAGGGTTTAGGGTTTAGGGTTTAGGGTTTAGGGGTTTAGGGTTTAGGGTTTCAGGGTTTAGGGTTTAGGGTTTAGGGTTTAGGGTTTGGGGTTTAGGGTTTAGGAGTTTAGGAGTTTAGGGTTTAGGGTTTAGGGTTTAGGGTTTGGGAGATTTAGGGTTGGGGTTAGGGTTTTAGGGTTTAGGGTTCTAGAGTTTCAGGGTTTTAGGGTTTAGGAGTTTAGGGTTTAGGAGGTTTTGGGGTTTAGGGTTTTTGGGGTTTAGGGTTTTGGGTTTAGGGTTTGGGGTTTTGGGGTTTAGGGTTTGGGGTTTAGGGACTAGAGGTTTAGGAGTTTGGGGTTTAGGGTTTTAGGGTTTGGGGTTTAGGGTTTAGGGTTTAGGGTTTTTTTAGGGTTTAGGGTTTAGGGTTTTATGTTTTAGGGTTTAGGGTTTAGGGTTTAGGGTTTAGGGTTTAGGGTTTAGGAGTTTAGGAGTTTAGGGTTCGGGGGTTTAGAGTTCGGGAGTTTAGAGTTCGAGGTTTTTAGGAGTTTTAGAGGTTTAGGGTTCTGAGGGTTTAGGGTTTAGGGTTTAGGGTTTAGGGTTTAGGAGTTTAGGGTTTTAGGGTTTCCCCAAGGTTTAGGTTTTAGGGATTTTAGGGTTTAGGGTTTAGGGTTTAGGGTTTAGGGTTTCCAAGGTTTTAGGTTTAGGGTTAGGAGTTTAGGGTTTAGGGTTTGGGAGTTTCAGGTTTAAGGTTTGGGGTTTGGGGTTTGGGGTTTGAGGTTTGAGGTTTGGAGTTTTAGGAGTTTGGAGTTTGGGGTTTGGGGTTTGAGTTTAGGGTTTAGGAGTTAGAGTTGAGTTTAGGGTTTAGGGTTGAGGTTGGAGTTTTAGAGTTTTAGGGTTTGGGGTTTGCGAGTTTTAGGGTTTAGGGTTTAGGGTTTAGGGTTTAGGGTTTGAGTTTGGGGTTTAGGGTTTAGGGTTTAGGGTTTAGAGTTTAGGAGTTTTAGGAGTTTAAGGTTTAGGAGTTTAGGAGTTTAGAGTTTAGGGTTTAGGGTTGCAGGGTTTAGGTTTTAAAAGTTTTAAGTTTAGGAGTTTAGAGTTTAGGGTTTAGGAGATTTAGGGGTTTTAGGGTTTTTTAGGGATTTCGGGTTACAGGAGTTTAGAGTTTAGAGTTTAGGAGTTAGAGTTTTAGGAGTTTAGGGTTGAGGGTTTAGGAGTTTAGGGTTTAGAGTTTAGGGATTTAGGGTTGAGGTTTAGGAGTTTAAGGTTTAGGGTTCGAGGTTGAGGAGTTAAGGGTTAAAGTTCGCGGGTTCGAGGAGTTGAGAGTTTTAGGGTTTAAGGTTAAAGAGTTTAGGGTTTCAAAGTTTTAGGGTTTGAGGTTTAAGGTTTAGGAGTTTAAGAGTTTAGGGTTTAGGGTTGGGGTTGAGATTCGAGATTCGAGGATTCGAAGTTGAGTTGAGGATTGAGTTGATTGAGTTGAGGATTGAGATTTAAAAGTTCGGGGTGATTTGAGGTTTAGGGTTTAGGGTTGGATTTAGGATTAAGTTTAGGTTTGGGGTTTGAGGTTTAGGGTTTAGGATTTAGGTTTAGGTTTAGGTTTTAGGTTTGAGTTTAGGTTTTAGGGTTTAGAGTTTAGGGATTTAGGATTTAGGGATTCGAGAGTTCGAGGTTGAGTTGAGGTTGAGATGAGGTTAGGAGTTGAGATTGAGGATGAAGAGTTGGTTGAGGAGTTCAAAGGATTCGAGGTTGAGTTTAGATTGGGTTTGAGTTTAGGTTTGGGTTTAGGGTTTAGGGTTTAGGGTTTAGGGTTTAGGGTTTAGGGTTTAGGGTTTAGGGTTTAGGGTTTAGGGTTTAGGGTTTAGGGTTTAGGGTTTAGGGTTTAGGGTTTAGGGTTTAGGGTTTAGGGTTTAGGGTTTAGGGTTTAGGGTTTAGGGTTTAGGGTTTAGGGTTTAGGGTTTTTAGGGTTTAGGGTTTAGGGTTTAGGGTTTAGGGTTTAGGGTTTAGGGTTTAGGGTTTAGGGTTTAGGGTTTAGGGTTTTTAGGGTTTAGGGTTTAGGGTTTAGGGGTTTAGGGTTTAGGGTTTAGGGTTTAGGGTTTAGGGTTTAGGGTTTAGGGTTTAGGGTTTAGGGTTTAGGGTTTAGGGTTTAGGGTTTAGGGTTTAGGGTTTTTAGGGTTTAGGG
>CM067556.1:0-10000 GCA_034509755.1 Anisodus tanguticus
AAACCTTAAACCCTAAACCTCCTAAACCCTTAAACCTTAAACCCTAAACCCTAAACCCTAAACCCAAAATCCCTAAACCCTAAACCCTAAACCCTAAACCCTAAACCCTAAACCCTAAACCCTAAACCCTAAACCCTAAACCCTAAACCCTAAACCCTAAACCCTAAACCCTAAACCCTAAACCCTAAACCCTAAACCCAAACCCTAAACCCTAAACCCTAAACCCAAAACCCTCAAACCCTAAACTCCCTAAATCCCTAAACCTTAAACCTTAAACCTTAAACCCTAAACCTTTAACCCTAAACCCTAAACCCTAAACCCTAAACCCTAAACCCTAAATTCCTAAACCCTTAAACCTTTAAACCCTAAACTCCTAAACCAACTCTTAACCCCAAACCCTAAACCCTAAACCCTAAACTCCTAAACTTTAAACCCTAAACCCTAAACCCTAAATTAAATCCCTAAACCCTGAAACCTTGAACCTTTAAACCTTTAAACTCTAAACCCCTAAACCTTGCAAAACCCTAAACTCCTAAACCTTAAACCTTAAACCTTAAACCTTTAAACTCTTAAATCCCTAAACTTTAAATCCCTAAACTCAAACCTTAAACCTTAAACTCCTAAACTTCTTAAACTTTCAACCTTAAACTCCTAAACTCAAACTCAAACCCCCGAACTTAAACTTCAACCCAAACCTTTCAAACCTTAAACCTTAAACCTGAAACTTAAACCTCTTTAAACCTTAAACCTTTCTAAACCTTGGAATCCTGCAACCTTAAACCCTAAACTTTAAAATTTTAAATTTTAAACTTTAAACTCCTAAACTTTAAATTTTGAAACTCCTAAACCCTAAACTCTGAACCCTAAACCTAAACCTTAAACCCTAAACCCTAAACCTAAACCTAAACTCCCAACCTTAAACCTTAAACTTCCTAAACCCTAAACCTAAACTCCTAAACCTAAATCCCTAAACCTAAACCTAAACCTAAACTCCCTAAAACCCTAAACCCTAAACCTTAAACCCTAAACCCTAAACCCTAAACCCTGAAACCAAACTAAACCTTAAACTTAAACCTCTAAACCTTGAAACTTTAACTCCTAAACCCTAAACCTCGAACCCTAAACCCTAAACCCTAAACCTTAAACCTAAACCCTAAACCTAACCCAAACCTAAACCTAAACCCTAAACCCCTAAACCCCTAAACCCTAAACCCTAAACCCTAAAATCCCTAAACCCTAAACCCTAAACCCTAAACCCTAAACCCCTCGAACTTCTTTAACCCTAAACCCAATAAACCCTAAACCCTAAACCCTAAACCCTAAACCCTAAACCCTAAACCCTAAACTAAACCCTAAACCCTAAACCCTAAACTCAAACCCTAAAACCTAAACCCTAAACCCTAAACCCTAAACCCTAAACCCTAAACCATAAACCCTAAACCTAAACCCTAAACCCTAAACCTAAACCCTAAACCTAAACCCCTAAACCCTAAACCCTAAACTCCTAAACCTAAACCCTAAACCCTAAACCCTAAACCTTAAACCCTAAACCCTAAACCCTAAACCCCTTTCAAACCCTAAACCTTAAACCTTAAACCCTAAACTCCTAAACTCTAAACCCTAAACCCTAAACCCTAAACCCTAAACCCTAAAACCCTAAACCTAAACCCTAAACCCTAAACCTTTCAAACCCTAAACCAAACCTAAACCCTAAACCTAAACCAAAACTAAACTTTAAACCAAACTAAACCCTAAACCCTAAACTCCTAAACCTAAACCAGAACTTAAACCCTAAACCAACTAAACCCTAAACCTTAAACCCTAAACCCTAAACCCTAAACCTAAACCCTAAACCCTAAACCCTAAACTCTAAACCCTAAACTCAACCTAAACCCCTAAACCCTAAACCCTAAACCCTCAACCTAAACTCCTAAACTCTAAACCCTAAACCCTAAACTCCTAAACTCCTAAACCCTAAACCCTAAACCCTAAACCCTAAACCCTAAACCCTAAACCAACCTAAACCTAAACCTCAAAACCTTAAAACCACTAAACCCCAAACCCTAAACCCTAAACCCTGCAAACCCTAAACCCTAAACCCTAAACCCTAAACCCTAAACCCTTAAATCTCCCAAACCCTAAACCCTAAACCCTAAACCCTAAACCTTAAACCCTAAACTCAAACCTAAACCCTAAACTCAAACCTAAATCCCTAAACCTCAAACCTCAAACCCTAAACTCCTAAACTTTAAACCCTAAACCCTAAACCTAAACCCTAAAACTCAAACCCTAAACTTAAACCCTAAAACCTAAACCCTAAACTTAAACCCTAAACCCTAAATCCCTAAACCTAAACCTAAACCCTAAACCCTAAACCCTAAACCCTAAACCCTAAACCCTAAACCCTAAACCCTAAACCTCAAACCTTAAACCCTAAACCCTAAACCCTAAACCCTAAACCCTAAACCCTAAACCCTAAACCTTAAACCCTAAACCCCGAAACCCTAAACCCTAAACTCCCAAACCCTAAACCCTAAACTGAACCTAAACCCTAAACCCTAAACCCAAACCCTAAACCCTAAACCCTAAACCCTAAACCCTAAACCTTAAACCCTAAACCCTAAACCCTAAACCCTAAACCCTAAACCCTAAACCCTAAACCCTAAACCCTAAAACTAAACCTAAACCTTAAACCCTAAACCCTAAACCCTAAACCTCAAACCCTAAACCCTAAACCTAAACCCTAAACCCTAAACCTAACCCCTAAACCTAAACCTTAAACCTTAAACCACTAAACCTAAACCCTAAACTCCTAAACCCTCAACTTAAACCCTAAACCTTGAACCTCAACCTAAACCTAAAACCCTAAACCCTAAACCTAAACCCTAAACCCCTAAACCCTAAACCCTTACAACCCTAAACCCTAAACCCTAAACCCTAAACCTAAACCCTAAACCCTAAACCCTAAACCCTAAACCCTAAACCTAAACCCTAAACCCTAAACCCTAAACCCTAAACCCTAAACCCTAACTGAAACCTAAACCCTAAACCCTAAACCCTAAACCCTAAACCCTAAACCCTAAACTCCTAAACCCTAAACCCTAAACCCTAAACCCTAAACCTTAAACCCTAAACCCTAAACCCTAAACCTAAACCCTAAACCCTAAACCCCAAACCCTAAACCTCAAACCCTAAACCCTAAACCCTAAACCCTAAACCCTAAACCCTAAACCCTAAACCTTCAAACCCTAAACCCTTAAATCCCTTGTAAACCTAAACCCTAAACCCTAAACCCAAAACCTAAACCTAAACCTTGAAACCCTTTAAAATCCTAAACCTAAACCCAACCTAAACCCTAAACCCTAAACCTTAAACCCTAAACTTTAAACTCTAAACTTTCTAAACCCAAACCCAAAACCTTAAACCCTAAACCCTAAACCCTAAACCTAAACCTTAAACCTAAAAAACTTCAAACTACCTAAACCCTAAACCTTAAACCCTAAACCCACTAAACCCTAAACCTTAAACCCTTTAAACCAACTAAACTCTTTGAACTCCCTCGAATCCTAAAACCCTAAACCTTAAACCCTAAACCCTAAACCCTAAACCCTAAACTTTAAACCAACTCAAACCCTAAACCCTAAACTTTAAACTCCTAAACCCTAAACCTCAACCCTAAACCCTAAACCCTAAACCACTAAACCCTAAACCCTAAACCTGACAAACCCTAAACCCCAAAACCTAAACCCCTAAACCCCTAAACTCTAAACTCAAACCTGCTAAACCCTAAACCACAGAAACTCTTGGTAAACCCTAAACCCCAAACTTATAAACCTAACCCCTAAACTTCAGACAAACTCTAAACCACTAAACCTTGGAACCCTAAAAACCACTAAACCCTAAACCCTAAACCACAAACCACTAAACCCTAAACCCTAAACCCTAAACCCTAAACCCTTAAACCCTAAACTCAAAACCCTAAACCCTAAACCCTAAACCCTAAACCCCAAACCTTTAAACCCTAAACCTCGAAACTCGAACCCTAAACCTTAAACCCTAAACCCTAAACCCTAAACCCTAAACCCTAAACCCCAAACCCTTAAACTCCTAAACTACTAAACCCTAAACCCTAAACCCTAAACCCTAAACCCTAAACCCTAAACCCTAAACCCTAAACCTCAAACCCTAAACCTAAACCCTAAACCCTAAACCCTAAACCCTAAACCCTAAACCTAAACCCCAAACCCTAAATCCCTAACCCTAAACCCCTAAACCCTAAACCCTAAACCTCGAACTCCTAAACCCTAAACCCTAAAACCCTAAACTCTAAACCCTAAACCCTAAACCCTAAACCCCAAACCCTAAACCCTAAACCTAAATCCCAAACCCAAACCCTAAACCCTAAACCCTAAACCTAAACTCCTAAACCCTAAACCCTAAACCCTAAACTTAACCCTAAACCTTAAACTCCTAAACCCTAAACCTCAAACCCTAAACCCTAAACCCTAAACCCTAAAACCTGAACCTAAACCCTAAACCCTAAACCCTAAACCCTAAACCCAAACCCTAAACCCCTAAACCCTAAACCCTAAACCTAAACCCCAAACCCTAAACTCCTAAACCCTAAACCCTAAACCTAAACCCTAAACCCTAAACCCTAAACTCCTAAACCTTAAACCCTAAACCCTAAACCCTTAAACCCTAAACCCTAAACCCTAAACCCCAAACCCTAAAACCCTAAACCCTAAACCCTAAACCCCCGAACCCTAAACCCTAAACTCCTAAACCCTAAACCTCGAACCCTAAACCCTAAACCCTAAACCCAAACCCTAAACCCTAAACCCTAAACCCTAAACCCTAAACCCTAAACCCTAAACTCAAACCCCAAACTCAAACTCTAAACCCTAAACCCTAAACCCTAAACCCTAAACCCTAAACCCTAAACCCTAAACCCTAAACCCTAAACCCTAAACCCTAAACCCTAAACCCTAAACCCTAAACCCTAAACCCTAAACCCTAAACCCTAAACCCTAAACTAAACCTAAACCCTAAACCCTAAACCATAAAACCCTAAACCCTAAACCACAAATCTATAAACCACTAAACCCTAAACCTCAAACCACTGGGAACCACTAAACCCACAAACCCTAAACCCTAAACCCTAAACCCTAAACCCTAAACCACTAACCCTAAACCCTAAACCCTAAACCCAAAACCACACAAACCCTAAACCCTAAACCTAAACCTGCAACCCTAAACTCCTAAACCCTGAAACCCTAAACCCCTAAACCCTAAACCCTCAAACCTAGTAAACACAAACCTAAACCCTAAACCCTAAACCCTAAACCTTTAAACTTAAACCCTAAACCCTAAACCCTAAACCCTAAACCTAAACCACTAAACCCTAAACCCTATAAACCCTAAACCCTAAACCCTAAACCTAAACCCTAAACCCTAAACCCTCGAACCTTAAACCCTAAACCCTAAACCCTAAACCCTAAACACACTTAAACCTTAAACTCAAACTTAAACCCTAAACCCTAAACCCTAAACCCTAAACCTAAACCCTAAACTCCTGGAACCCTAAACCTAAACCCTAAACCCTAAACCCTAAACCCTAAACCCTAAACCCTAAACCCTAAACCCTAAACCCTAAACCCTAAACCCTAAACCCTAAACCCTAAACCCTAAACCCTAAACCCTAAACCCCTAAACCCTAAACTCCTAAACCCTAAACCCTAAACCCTAAACCCTAAACCCTAGCCTAAACCCTAAACCCTAAACCCTAAACCTCAAACCCTAAACCCTAAACCCTAAACCCTAAACCCTAAACCCTAAACCCTAAACCCTAAACCCTAAACCCTAAACCCTAAACCCTAAACCCTAAACCCTAAACCTAAACTCTAAACCCTAAACCCTAAACCTTAAACCCTAAACTCCTAAACCCTAAACCCTAAACCCACAAACCCTAAACCTAAACCCTAAACCCTAAACCCTAAACCCTAAACCCTAAACCCTAAACCCTAAACCCTAAACCCTAAACCCTAAACCCTAAACCCTAAACCCTAAACCCTAAACCCTAAACCCTAAACCCTAAACCCTAAACCCTAAACCCTAAACCTAAACCCTAAACCCTAAACCCTAAACCCTAAACCCTAAACCCTAAACCCTAAACCCTAAACCTTAAACCCTAAACCCTAAACCCTAAACCCTCAAACCTAAACCCTAAACCCTAAACTCCTAAACCCTAAACCCTAAACCCTAAACCTAAACCTCAACTCCTAAACCACTAAACCTCGAACCCTAAACCACTAAACCCTAAACCCTAAACCCTAAACCCTAAACCTAAACCCTAAACCCTAAACCCTAAACCCTAAACCACTAAACCCTAAAACCCTAAACCCTAAACCCTAAACCCTAAACCCTAAACCCTAAACCCTAAACCCTAAACCTAAACCCTAAACTCTAAACCACTAAACTCCCAAACCCCTAAACCCTAAACCCTAAACCCTAAACCTAAACCCTAAACCCTAAACCTCAACCCTAAACCCTAAACTCTAAACCCCCAAACCACACAGACTACAACCCTAAACCCTAAACCCTAAACCTTAAACCCTCAAACCACTAAACCCATAAACCACAAACTCCACTAAACCCTAAACCCCAAACCCTAAACCCTAAACCCTAAACCCTAAACCACAAAATTCCAAACCCTAAATTCCAAACTTAAACCCTAAACCACTAAACTAATCCTAAACTCCCAAACCTAAACCCTAAACCCTAAACCCAAACCATAAACCCTAAACCACACAAACCTAAATACTAAACCCTAAACCCTAAACCCCTAAACCTAAACAACCTAAACTTGGTCTAAACCACTAAACCTATTTAACCCTAAACCCTAAACCGCTAAAACCTTAAAACCCCTAAACCCTAAACTTTAAACCTCAAACCTTAAAGCCTTAAACCAGTCTAAACCTCAACCTAAACCTTTAAATCCTAAATCACAAACCCTAAACCCTAAACCCTAAACCCTAAACCTAAACCAACTAAACCCTAAATACTCCTAAACCCTTAAACCCTTAAACCCTAAACCTTAAACCCTAAACCTTAAACCCTAAACCACCAAACCCTAAACCCTAAACTTAAACCCTAAACCCTAAACCCTAAATCCTAAACTCTAAACCCTAAACCCTAAACCTAAACCCTAAACCCTAAACCTTAAACCCTAAACTCCTAAACCCTAAACCCTAAACCCTAGTAAATCCCTAAACCCTAAACCCTAAACCCTAAACCCTAAACCCTAAACCCTAAACTCCTAAACCTTAAACCCTAAACCCTAAACCCTAAACCGAATCCTTAAACCCTAAACCCTAAACTCCTAAACCCTAAACCCTAAACTCCTAAACCCTAAACCCTAAACCCTAAACCCTAAACCCTAAACTCCTAAACTCTAAACCCTAAACCCTAAACCCTAAAACTTTAACTAAACCTTAAACCCTTAAACCCTAAACCCTAAACCCTAAACCCTAAACCCTAAACCCCAAACTCCCTAAACCCTAAACCCTAAACCCTAAACCCCTAAACCCTCAAACCCTAAACCCCCTAAACCAACCCTAAACCCTAAACCCTAAACCTTAAACCCTAAATCCCCAAACCTTAAACCCAAACCCTAAACCCCAAAACCTAAACCCTAAACTCCTAAACCTTAAATCCCTAAACCTCAAACCTTAAAACCCTAAACTTTAAAACCCTAACCTTAAACCCTAAACCTCAAACTTTAAAACCCTAAACCCTAAATCCTCGAACCCTAAACTCTAAACCTAAACCTTAAAACCCTAAACCCTAAACTTTAAACCCTAAACTCAAACCTAAACCTTAAACTTGTAAACCTTAAACCCTAAACCCTAAACCTTAAACCCTAAACTCTCAAACCCTAAAATCCCTAAATCCCTAAACCTTAAACCTTAAACCTTAAAACCTTTAAACCTTAAACTCCTAAACCCTAAACCCTAAACCCTAAACCCTAAACCCTAACCCTAACCCTAAACCCTAAACTCTTAAACCTTAAACCCTAAACCCTAAATCCCTAAACCCTAAACTCCTAAACCCTAAACCCTAAACCCTAAATCCCTAAACCCGTAAACCCTAAACCCCTGCTAAACCCTAAACCCTAAACCCTAAACCCTAAACCCTAACCCCCCGAACCCTAAACCCTAAACTCTAAACCCTAAACCCTAAATCCCTAAACTCCTAAACCCTAAACCCTAAACCCTAAACCTCAAACCCTAAACCCTAAACCTAAACCTTAAACCCTAAACCAACTAAACTCCTAAACCTTTAACCCTAAACCTTAAACCCTAAACCCTAAACCCTAAACCCTAAACCCTAAACCCTAAACCCTAAACCCTAAACCCTAAACCCTAAACCCTAAACCCTAAAACCCTAAACCCTAAACCCTAAACCTAAACCCTAAACCCTAAACCCTAAATTTTCTTAAACCCTAAAACCCTGAAACCCTAAACTGGAACTTGAACTCGAACTTCTCGGAATCGAATCTTAAACTTCAATCTTTTGTGAACCCCAATTTGACCCTTAAAATTCCGGAACCTTAAACTTAACTAAACTTCGGAATCTCGAAACCTTAAACCCTAAACCCTAAACCTTAAACCCTAAACCCCAAACCCTAAACCTTAAACCCCTAAACCCTAAACCCTAAACCCTTCAAACCCTAAACCCTAAACCCTAAACCTCTGAACCTTAAACCCTAAACCCTAAATCCCAAACCTCTAAACCTTAAACTTAAATCCTAAAACCTTGGCAAACCTAAACTCAAACTCTAAACTCTAAAACCTTAAACTCTAAACCTAAATCTCCTAAAACCTAAACCCTAAATCCTAAACCCTAAACTTAAACTCAAACCCTAAACTCAACCTTAAACCTTTTTTAAACCCTAAACCTAAACCCTAAACCTTGCAACCCTAAATCCCTAAACCCTAAAACCCTAAACTCCTAAACCCCAAACCTTTAAACCCTAAACCTTAAACTTTAAACCCCAAACTCCTAAATCCTTAACCCCAAAACTCTAAACCCTAAATCCTAAATCCTAAACCCTAAACCCTAAACTCCTAACCCCTAACCCCTAACCCCTTAAACCCTAAACTCTAAACCCTCAACCCTCAAACCCCAAACCCTAAACTCCTAAACCCTAAACTCCTAAAACTCCTAAATCCCTCGAACTCCTAAATCTCTAAACTTCAACCAACTTTAAACCCTAAACCTTAAACCCCAAACCCTAAACCCTAAACTCAAACTTAAACCCTAAACTCCTAAACCCTAAAACCCTCAACTTAAACCCTAAACTCTAAACCCTCAAACTCTAAACTCTAAACCCTAAACCTCGAACTCTCCCGAACTCTGAATCCCTAAACCTTAAACTTAAACCCTAAACTCTAAATCTCCTAAACTCAAACTTAAACTCCTAAACCTTAAACTCAAACCTAAACCTTAAACCCTCAAACTCAAACCTTAAACTCAATTCAAATCCCCAAACTTTAAATCCTAAACTTTAAAACCCTAAACCCTAAACTCCTAAACTTTTAACCAACCAAATCTTAAACTCAACCTTAAACTTTCAAACCTTTCAAACTCCTAAACTCAAACTCTGTAAACCCTAAACCCTAAACCCTTAAACTCCTAAACCCTCGAACTCTTAAATCCCTAAACTCTTAAAACTCCACAACCTTAAACCTCAACCCCATCCCTAAACTTTGAAACCTTAAACCTTGAAACTCAACTTTAACCTTAAACTCTTTAACTTTAATCCCTAAAATCCCTAAACCTAAATCTTCTAAAACTCTAAATCTCTCAACTCTAAACCTTAAAACCAACTCAAATCCTAAATCCCTAAACTTCAATCTAACCTAAATTTTGTGGCAACCTAAACCCTAACTCTCCTTAAACCTGTAATCCCCAAATCCTCAAACTCAATCTCCTAAAT
>CM067556.1:20000-22500 GCA_034509755.1 Anisodus tanguticus
AACCCCAAACCCTAAACCCTAAACCCTAAACCCTAAACCCTAAACCCTAAACTCCTAAACCCGAAACTCGAAACTCCTTAACCCTCAACCAATCAACTTAACCCGAAACTCGAATCAACCTAAAACCTTAAACCCTCGAAACTTCCTCGAACCCTCAAACCCTCGAACCCTAAACCCTAAATCCTAAACCTCTAAAACCCTAACTCGAACCTCAAACCCTCAACCCTAAACCCTAAACCCTAAACCCTAAACCCTAACCCTAAACCCTAAAACTCTAAAACCCTAAACCCTAACCCTAAACCCTAAACCCTAAACCCTAAACCCTAAAACCCCAAAAACCCTAAACCCTAAACCCTAAACCCTGAAACCCCAAACCCCAAACCCTAAACCCTAAACCCTAAACCCTAAACCCTAAACCCTAAACCCTAAACCCTAAACCCTAAACCCTAAACCCTAAACCCCAAACCCTAAACCCTAAACCCTAAACCCTAAACCCTAAACCCTAAACCCTAAACCCTAAAACCCTAAAACCCTAAACCCTAAAACCCTAAATCCCTAAACCCTAAACCCTTAAACCCTAAACCCCAAACCCTAAATCTTTAAACCCTAAACCTTAAACCCTAAATCCCTAAACCCTAAACCCTAAACCCTAAACCCTAAACCCTAAACCCTAAACTCCTAAACCCTAAACCCTAAACCCTAAACCCTAACCCTAAACCCCAAACCCTAAACCCTAAACCCTAAACCCCCTAAACCCTAAACCCCAAAACCTAAAACCCTAAACCCTAAACCCCAAACCCTAAATCCCTAAACCCTAAACCCTAAACCCTAAACCCTAAACCCTAAACCCTAAAACCCTAAACCCTAAACCCTAAACCTTAAAACCCTAAACCTTCCTAAAAACCTAAACCCTAAACCCTAAACCCTAAACTCCTAAACCCTAAACCCTAAACCCTAAACCCAATCAACCGAAACCTAAAATCCCTAAACCCTAAACCCTAAACTTCCTAAACCCTTGAATCCCTAAACTTAACCTAAAACCCTAAAATCCCCGAACCCTAACTCTAAACCCTAAACCTAAACCCTAAAACCCTAACCCCAATTAAACCCTAATTAATTAATTAATTAATTAATTAAACCCTAAACCCTAAACCCTTAAACCCTAAACCCTAAACCCTTAATTACCCTAAACCCTAAACCCTTAATTAAACCCTAAACCCTAAAATAATAATTAAACCCTAAAATTAATTAAACCCTAAACCCTAAAATCCTCAACTCGAACCTCGAACCCCGAATCCCCGAACCCCGGAAATCCCCTAACCCTAACCTCTAACTCGAACCCTCGAACCCTAAACCCTAAACCCTAAACCCTAAACCCTAAAAACCCTAAACCCTAAAACCCTAAACCCTAAACCCCTAAACCCTAAACCCTAAACCCTAAACCCTAAACCCTAAACCCCAAACCCTAAACCCTAAACCCTAAACCCTAAACCCTAAACCCTAAACCCTAAACCCTAAACCCTAAACCCTAAACCCTAAACCCTAAACCCTAAACCCTAAACCCTAAACCCTAAAACCCTAAACCCTAAACCCTAAACCCTAAACCCTAAACCCTAAACCCTAAACCCTAAACCCTAAACCCTAAACCCTAAACCCTAAACCCTAAACCCTAAACCCTAAACCCTAAACCCTAAACCCTAAACCCTAAACCCTAAACCCTAAACCCTAAACCCTAAACCCTAAACCCTAAACCCTAAACCCTAAACCCTAAACCCTAAACCCTAAACCCTAAACCCTAAACCCTAAACCCTAAACCCTAAACCCTAAACCCTAAACCCTAAACCCTAAACCCTAAACCCTAAACCCTAAACCCTAAACCCTAAACCCTAAACCCTAAACCCTAAACCCTAAACCCTAAACCCTAAACCCTAAACCCTAAACCCTAAACCCTAAACCCTAAACCCTAAACCCTAAACCCTAAACCCTAAACCCTAAACCCTAAACCCTAAACCCTAAACCCTAAACCCTAAACCCTAAACCCTAAACCCTAAACCCTAAACCCTAAACCCTAAACCCTAAACCCTAAACCCTAAACCCTAAACCCTAAACCCTAAACCCTAAACCCTAAACCCTAAACCCTAAACCCTAAACCCTAAACCCTAAACCCTAAACCCTAAACCCTAAACCCTAAACCCTAAACCCTAAACCCTAAACCCCAAACCCTAAACCCTAAACCCTAAACCCTAAACCCTAAACCCTAAACCCTAAACCCTAAACCCTAAACCCTAAACCCTAAACCCTAAACCCTAAACCCTAAACCCTAAACCCTAAACCCTAAACCCTAAACCCTAAACCCTAAACCCTAAACCCTAAACCCTAAACCCTAAACCCTAAACCCTAAACCCTAAACCCTAAACCCTAAACCCTAAACCCTAAACCCTAAACCCTAAACCCTAAACCCTAAACCCTAAACCCTAAACCCTAAACCCTAAACCCTAAA
>CM067556.1:35000-37500 GCA_034509755.1 Anisodus tanguticus
AACCCTAAACCCTAAACCCTAAACCCTAAACCCTAAACCCTAAACCCTAAACCCTAAACCCTAAACCCCAAACCCTAAACCCTAAACCCTAAACCCTAAACCCTAAACCCTAAACCCTAAACCCTAAACCCTAAACCCTAAACCCTAAACCCTAAACCCCAAACCCTAAACCCTAAACCCTAAACCCTAAACCCTAAACCCTAAACCCTAAACCCTAAACCCTAAACCCTAAACCCTAAACCCTAAACCCTAAACCCTAAACCCTAAACCCTAAACCCTAAACCCTAAACCCTAAACCCTAAACCCTAAACCCTAAACCCTAAACCCTAAACCCTAAACCCTAAACCCTAAACCCTAAACCCTAAACCCTAAACCCTAAACCCTAAACCCTAAACCCTAAACCCTAAACCCTAAACCCTAAACCCTAAACCCTAAACCCTAAACCCTAAACCCTAAACCCTAAACCCTAAACCCTAAACCCTAAACCCTAAACCCTAAACCCTAAACCCTAAACCCTAAACCCTAAACCCTAAACCCTAAACCCTAAACCCTAAACCCTAAACCCTAAACCCTAAACCCTAAACCCTAAACCCTAAACCCTAAACCCTAAACCCTAAACCCTAAACCCTAAACCCTAAACCCTAAACCCTAAACCCTAAACCCTAAACCCTAAACCCTAAACCCTAAACCCTAAACCCTAAACCCTAAACCCTAAACCCTAAACCCTAAACCCTAAACCCTAAACCCTAAACCCTAAACCCTAAACCCTAAACCCTAAACCCTAAACCCTAAACCCTAAACCCTAAACCCTAAACCCTAAACCCTAAACCCTAAACCCTAAACCCTAAACCCTAAACCCTAAACCCTAAACCCTAAACCCTAAACCCTAAACCCTAAACCCTAAACCCTAAACCCTAAACCCTAAACCCTAAACCCTAAACCCTAAACCCTAAACCCTAAACCCTAAACCCTAAACCCTAAACCCTAAACCCTAAACCCTAAACCCTAAACCCTAAACCCTAAACCCTAAACCCTAAACCCTAAACCCTAAACCCTAAACCCTAAACCCTAAACCCTAAACCCTAAACCCTAAACCCTAAACCCTAAACCCTAAACCCTAAACCCTAAACCCTAAACCCTAAACCCTAAACCCTAAACCCTAAACCCTAAACCCTAAACCCTAAACCCTAAACCCTAAACCCTAAACCCTAAACCCTAAACCCTAAACCCTAAACCCTAAACCCTAAACCCTAAACCCTAAACCCTAAACCCTAAACCCTAAACCCCAAACCCTAAACCCTAAACCCTAAACCCTAAACCCTAAACCCTAAACCCTAAACCCTAAACCCTAAACCCTAAACCCTAAACCCTAAACCCTAAACCCTAAACCCTAAACCCTAAACCCTAAACCCTAAACCCTAAACCCTAAACCCTAAACCCTAAACCCTAAACCCTAAACCCTAAACCCTAAACCCTAAACCCTAAACCCTAAACCCTAAACCCTAAACCCTAAACCCTAAACCCTAAACCCTAAACCCTAAACCCTAAACCCTAAACCCTAAACCCTAAACCCTAAACCCTAAACCCTAAACCCTAAACCCTAAACCCTAAACCCTAAACCCTAAACCCTAAACCCTAAACCCTAAACCCTAAACCCTAAACCCTAAACCCTAAACCCTAAACTCCTAAAACCCTAAACCCTAAACCCTAAACCCTAAACCCCAAACCCTAAACCCTAAACCCTAAACCCTAAACCCTAAACCCTAAACCCTAAACCCTAAACCCTAAACCCTAAACCCTAAACCCTAAACCCTAAACCCTAAACCCTAAACCCTAAACCCTAAACCCTAAACCCTAAACCCTAAACCCTAAACCCTAAACCCTAAACCCTAAACCCTAAACCCTAAACCCTAAACCCTAAACCCTAAACCCTAAACCCTAAACCCTAAACCCTAAACCCTAAACCCTAAACCCTAAACCCTAAACCCTAAACCCTAAACCCTAAACCCTAAACCCTAAACCCTAAACCCTAAACCCTAAACCCTAAACCCTAAACCCTAAAACCCTAAACCCTAAACCCTAAACCCTAAACCCTAAACCCTAAACCCTAAACCCTAAACTCCTAAACCCTAAACCCTAAACCCTAAACCCTAAACCCTAAACCCTAAACCCTAAACCCTAAACCCTAAACCCTAAACCCTAAACCCTAAACCCTAAACCCTAAACCCTAAACCCTAAACCCTAAACCCTAAACCCTAAACCCTAAACCCTAAACCCTAAACCCTAAACCCTAAACCCTAAACCCTAAACCCTAAACCCTAAACCCTAAACCCTAAACCCTAAACCCTAAACCCTAAACCCTAAACCCTAAACCCTAAACCCTAAACCCTAAACCCTAAACCCTAAACCCTAAACCCTAAACCCTAAACCCTAAACCCTAAACCCTAAACCCTAAACCCTAAACCCTAAACCCTAAACCCTAAACCCTAAACCCTAAACC